>NW_019379488.1:773039-801719 GCF_000648655.2 Copidosoma floridanum | reverse complement strand
TATATAAATGTTTTATTTTTCTACGATTTTAAATATTTATTCTAATTTTATAACAGAACTCAAAACTATACTTTGTAGATTTTATAAACTGTTTTTACCTAGATCCAAAGAAACAGGTTCAAAATATTTGATTTTTTAGAATTTTTAGTTCTTCATGGGCTTTGAAGGCAAAATCGAATTATTTTCAATTTATTTAGTCTCAGTGATGTCATTTGAAAATATAATCTAAAACTCTAACAAAAATTTAAAATGTAGTCTCGAAACCTAAACAAGAATTTTTGCTATCAAATAATTATCACAATTTTTGTTTTAGCTTTAAATTAATGTAATGTGGCTTCTGCCGCAGATTTTTCGGCTAATTATCTGCCTACAGGCACTCAACAAAGTGAGATAGTTGGTAACTCTCATTCGTCTTCTGCAGATGAGAGAAGTGTCGTCCCAGCCCCCACTAGCACGGCTAGTCAGTTATATGGAGATAGTAAATAGAACGAAGAATTTCGTTTTATTAAAAAACGTCTAAATGACCATCCAGCTACTCTCGCGATTCTGAATCATTTGCAAGTTGAAGACCAGCGTAATGTCAGTGAAGGTACTTATTCTTTAAATTAATATTGACATATAAAAAAACAATGCAAAACCACAGGTTTGCATATGAAAAGATATCACCTATGCTATTCATTTTAAACTGCAAGGCATACATGTACATATTAAAATTTTTAAGCTCAAAATCAGCATGGTCTGACTTCCAATGCAGCTTTCACGGATACTGGCTTAAGTCTTGAAACCCATTAAAATGTGGTTGAAGAACATATCCCATTTCCTAAACAAAATCGTATTTATTTCGTCAACGCTGTAGCTTCTTCGTGCAATTTTCTAAGAGTTGAAAATAATCCTCGTCTTTTTAGTCAAAACCAAGCTGTGGCTTTATTGGCTCATCAGCTGCCCTCGGATACTAAGAAAAATGCGAGTGGACACAATCTTGATGCGTCTTCTGCCAAAGAGAAATATCTTCCCAGCGGCCGCTGGTTCGGCTAATCAATTGCGCGCAGATGTGGAAAATGAGGGGTTCCATCAAAATCCTCCTGATGTCAATACTGATGCTGCTGCTCTTGTCAATCATCGACACGTTGATTGTCAAGAAACTTCTATAGAAGGTACTTGTTGTCATGCTGATGCTCTGATTGAGCAGCAGTGAAGCAGAATAAATGAACAGAAATTTTCCAAATCGTTGTGAATGTTAAAAATATAAACTAATTTGAATACTGAACTATCGCGATCGCGATTACGAAGGTGAAGCATGAAGATGGGGAGGGAGGCCGAGGTTTACTGAGGGATCGAAAAAGGTAAAAAGGACAGTTTTTTTATACGGTTGAAAAAGGGAAGAACAAAGAAAGCAAAAAAGGTAAGCGAATTCCTTCATGGCTTAAGGGAGCGTAATAAATTACTCTATAAAATTTTTGTTAATTTTTTAATTGCGAGAAACAAATAAGTAGCCAAGAGAATTAGTCAGGGTGCCAGAGGTTCGAAAAATGGGTTATTTCGTTCGGAAAAGCCGAGTTGGGTGCCAGCCGATAAGATCCCTTAATCCTGTAACCGAGTTGGGTCCCGGTCATTAAATGTCGGTACCGAGTTGGGTCCCGGTCATTAAATGTCGGTACCGAGTTGGGTCCCGGTCATTAAATGTCGGTACCGAGTTGGGTCCCAACACTCATGTCTAGTTATTTTTGCCTAGTTACTTGTTTATTTTTCCGATAACAGCAAGTATACAGAATACTATCAAACAAACACTATTTTCTTATATATTGAACAGTGTTACTCACTATCATGGCAACAACAAACCAACACTACCTTACATAGTAAACACTACAATTATACTACGATTATCAGCTGACTGCCGTTAGTCGTCAACGTTGCTTTAAAGTATTACTTTAATTAAATGATGGAATTTTATATTAGTGAAAAAGGTAAAACTTCAATTAAAAAAGATAACTTCACGTACCGATTTCACAAAAATTTAAGTGACAATGTAGGTCGTTGGAAGTGTTCAGTGTCCAAGTCTAATAGCTATCTGAAACTAAGACGAGAAGAGATAATTCAACATCCTACGGCACATAATCATTTGCAAATTGACGAAGCTGCTTAGTCGAGTAGTTCGATCACTCTACAGTGCGTGCCATAATGCGCTGTAGCGTATGCGTATACTATATATATCGCTTCGACAACTATCTCGAAAAATGACAACGTTGTAGAAGCGAATTTCACTGAATTTATCAACTTTGCAAAGCTCGAACAACAAAACTATACCGCTGAGCCCTTTTAAATTGGAACCACAGTTGCTTTATAATATAAATTATATCATACTATTTTTTACGAAACATTGTAAAAAGCGTTTTAGAGATATAAGCAATTTCGTTCACAAATCGACCCCCAATCCGGCGCTTTCCTATACCTCCTGTGTTAAAAGTTCAACATTAAAACTTTAATATCTCCAAAACTATACCGCTAAGCCTCTTCAAATTTTGGCTCATGATAAATAGTATCAATCTTAAGGCACACACAAAATTTTAGAAAAATCGTAAGAAAAGTGTTTTTGATCGAATACTACCTTAAACAGACGGTTAGTAAGTAACGTGCTTAAACGAAAAGCAGTTAATGACATAGGTACTCGACCTTCGAAGTTATTGTGTGACCACTTAAAACAACGTGACATACCCACAATAACAATTCAAGATACTGCACGTATACGAAAGAATATCGGAGCGGCAAGACGTGGTAGATATGGCAAACTACCGAAATCTATTTCTGAGTTTCATTAAGCTTTGGAGAAACAACAAATATTAACCAACCAGCACGAAGATTTCTTATTGGTTAATGATAAACAGTCACATGTTGTATTATTTTCAACGGCCAATAATTTGAAACTGTTGTCTGAAATAGACACTTGGTTTGTAGATGGGACTTTTTACAGTTGCCCTACATTTTTTACTCAAGTTTTTGCAGTTCACGGCTTTCAACACAATATCTACATACCTTTAACATTTTTTCTCCTTCCCGAAAAAAAAACATCATATGAACAAGCTTTTACCTTTTTAAAATCCAAATTTGAAAAACACTCATTAGTATTTAATCCAACATACATATTTGCAGATTTGGAATTAGCGATACATTCTGGTATTAAAAAAGTTTTGCCAAAAATCATCATACGTGGATGTCGTTTTCATTTAGGACAGAATTGGTGGCATAAAATCCAGGAACTTGGTCTCAGTGCACATTATAAAGACGTACAATCTGAAATAGGCAAGTTTTTGAAAACTTTCTTTGGTTTGCCTTTTTTTGAGCCAAATGATGTAAGTGACTGTTTCACCGACGATTTGATAGCACTTATGCCAGAAAATAGTAAAGTGGAAAAATTCTGTGACTATGTGCTTGATAACTACATCAAACCTGATGCTCCTATGCCTCTGACACTTTGGGCACAGTTTATAAGTTCTATCTATCGAACAACTAACGGTTGTGAGGCATTCTATTCAAGATTCAATAGTATGTTTTACACTCCAAGGCCAAATACATACATCTTTATAGAAGCACTACAATCAGTTCAAGCTGAAGCTTATGTTAAAATGCGAAGTGCTAAAACTAAATCAACAGTGACTCATGACAAAGAAATGTTTTTATATAAAAAAATGCAACAGTTTCAAAGTGGATCTATGACTCGACTACAATTTGTTCAGGACGTTTCTATGAAGTTTTTACCTATCTAGTACACCGTGACTATACTATACTTGGCATTTTTATTCATGACAAGGAGTTTCCACATACAGACAAATTTACGTAAGCCAGTATATGCATATTTAAGAAACACAAACATATTTTTAAACACGCCAGTATATATATGTAACAATTCATCAAGATACATATATGCTGCCAGTCCGAAGCCTGGATTAAGTGTGACGGAAAAAATAGCGTTTGTTTGAAAGCATATCCTATATTTTCTCTGTTGCTATAAGAATGAAAAAGCAAGGCAAAAATCACTGGACATGAGTGTTGGGACCCAACTCAGCACCGACATTTAATGACCGGGACCCAACTCAGTACCGACATTTAATGACCGGGACCCAACTCGGTTCCGACATTTAATGACCAGGACCCAACTCGGCCCTTTTTCTCAGTTTGGAACCCAACGCAACAACGGCCATTTCGTTGTTGGACGGCATTTGATGAAACCTGGCGGAAAGGGAAGGTCATTGCCCGTACAGTGACCCATTAAAAAAGTTAGAATGAGCGATGTGGGGAAGGTACTTTGTTATTGCAAAATAACTTTGATAACCCGTTTTTTTTCAGTTTTCTTGGAATAATTCAAAAACGAAGCATTTCAGCGAAAAAATGCTAAATACAAAAGTTGTTTAGCTGATGATTTTACGTAGGAATATGGTTTTTTGATTAATTGAAAAATTGTTTTTCCGACCGAAAACCAGCAGAAAAGTAACAAAACATGCAAAAACAATAAGCATTAAAAAATAAAGGAAAAAAACGATTTCCATCGTTGATATTTGGGCTATTGATAGGTATTGGTATTGTGAACCAAATGCACCCGGTCCGGTTTTTCAAAAACAATATGGCGACCTATTGCAAAATTGTTAAGTTAAAACTTTGGAACGCTGTAAATTCTGACTGAATAAACGGATCTTGATGAAACGAATTGGAATCGGTAGGCATTAACGGCATCTTTGAATGTGCCAAATTTCAAAATTTTTCAACAATTAGTTTTTTTGTTATTAACCAAAAACCATTTTCTGTGCTTCGTAATTTCGTCAATTTACAACATTAAGCTTTGCAACAAAATGCATTTGATTACTCTTAATTTATAATGAATTTAAAAAAAAAATGTTTATTGTAGGATGTCTAGAAGCCGAGATACGATACTTTTACATTTTTGCTTGTACTACCCGATCTACTGATCGTAGGCAATTCAAACTTGGATATGTACTTTTCAAAAGTTCCAGCTACACGGCAAAAATAGTGTGACATTAATTGTTGCAATATTTGTTAAGAAATCGTTTATTTCACTCAGTCTGTTTTGGTGGCTTGAGCGCGCGGGCACTCTGCTGTGTCGATAAGGACGTACCAACATGCGGCCCGCGTAGCCGTCGCTTTCATCGTTAATTGCAAAATGAGTTACTCGACAACAAAGGCACGTACGATAATTGATTTTTTTTTTTAATTTGCGTGTTTTTTCCCGATCTTTACGATGCAGTTCTTAGTCTTACGCTAAAAGACATATAAGGGCCAAAAAATAGGAAAAATCATCAAAACTCGCTCTTTTCGCGTTTTTAGTCACCATTTAACGATGTCTTGCTAAGGAGGCCCCATGGGAGTGCTCTATGAATAATAACATACCCAACATTCATTGCAGCTGTTTGTATCAACTCAAACACTGCGTAAAAGTAGTGTAAGATACCGAACGCGCAGTCATCCTCGCTTATAAGTGCTGCTTTGAAATACGTGTGTGCTGTGTATGGTTCAACAAATAATACACGATTGGTCAAGCTGCGTTTCACCCTATTCAAACGGCTGTCGATTAAACACGTCAGTAATATTGCAGTTCTACCACTAACGGAGGCTGCAGTCGAACATTATTGCTCGCGTGCATACTTTCAGTTCAGAGCATGGGAACTAGACACAAAAAAAGTTGCAACAGATTATGGTTGGAAACGAACAAAAAATGGTTTACTCCCAGTGATGACAACAGTTGCAACTATTCCTGAAAAATATTTAAGCCTAATCTACTGCAATTGCTGTAAAGGCTGTCAAACGAAGTTATGCTCCTGTCGCAAATTAGGTATAACTTGTTCCTCATTTTGAAAAAACTATGAGGGAAAAAATTGTACAAATTCAGAGCACGTACCTGTCGATGTTTACAAGAGCGCCGATATGACTGATGCGGAAAATAATATTTATCAAGAGTTAGCACATTGTAGAGAAATTATCGAAAATATTGAATATATCCAGTCCCAAAAAGGAAACTCAAGAAAATGTTATCAATAAATTATTAAGTGATACTTAAGAAGACAAAGTTGTAGAGGAAGTAGTCGAGTCTACGTCAAAAAAACCACGATTTCTGTAGTTGGTCAATATTTTTTTTGTAGACAAACATTTGTTATAATTCAGGAAATAAAATAAACAGCTGCAATGAATGTTGGGTATGTTATTATTCATAGAGCACTCCCATGGGGCCTCCTTAGCAAGACATCGTTAAATGGTGACTAAAAACGCGAAAAGAGCGAGTTTTGATGATTTTTCCTATTTTTTGGCCCTTATATGTCTTTTAGCGTAAGACTAAGAACTGCATCGTAAAGATCGGGAAAAAACACGCAAATTAAAAAAAAAAATCAATTATCGTACGTGCCTTTGTTGTCGAGTAACTCATTTTGCAATTAACGATGAAAGCGACGGCTACGCGGGCCGCATGTTGGTACGTCCTTATCGACACAGCAGAGTGCCCGCGCGCTCAAGCCACCAAAACAGACTGAGTGAAATAAACGATTTCTTAACAAATATTGCAACAATTAATGTCACACTATTTTTGCCGTGTAGCTGGAACTTTTGAAAAGTACATATCCAAGTTTGAATTGCCTACGATCAGTAGATCGGGTAGTACAAGCAAAAATGTAAAAGTATCGTATCTCGGCTTCTAGACATCCTACAATAAACATTTTTTTTTTAAATTCATTATAAATTAAGAGTAATCAAATGCATTTTGTTGCAAAGCTTAATGTTGTAAATTGACGAAATTACGAAGCACAGAAAATGGTTTTTGGTTAATAACAAAAAAACTAATTGTTGAAAAATTTTGAAATTTGGCACATTCAAAGATGCCGTTAATGCCTACCGATTCCAATTCGTTTCATCAAGATCCGTTTATTCAGTCAGAATTTACAGCGTTCCAAAGTTTTAACTTAACAATTTTGCAATAGGTCGCCATATTGTTTTTGAAAAACCGGACCGGGTGCATTTGGTTCACAATACCAATACCTATCAATAGCCCAAATATCAACGATGGAAATCGTTTTTTTCCTTTATTTTTTAATGCTTATTGTTTTTGCATGTTTTGTTACATGTTAAATACGGCATACTGATTTATTTAATTTTAGTTGTTTATGATTTGAATTTTGACATTTTTTATTATTGCGTGGTAACGGAATTAATTCGATTAAAAGTACTCTATTTTATAGTTAGATAAGATTTTGGATAATTTTTTAGTTACGAGAAACAAATAAGTAGTAGGTCATATCTATTTATTTAGTGGTCGCGGTGGCGCAACGGTAGAGTTACAGTTCCGTCAATCTCCGAGGTTAAGCTGCATTCGGCGCGGTTAGTCCTTGGATGGGTGACCGATTGGTCACCATTCGAGTCTCGCCGTTTCACCTGTGCTCTTGATTCTCGAAGGTCGATCAACTGTTTCTCTGACGCTTCGTCTACGTGATCATAGGTGTGACTGAGTTGGTCCAGATGTTTATGTATGTATATGTATGTAAACATCTGGTCATAACTCAGGTGCACCGGTGGCTAATTAACACTATGCTTGTGCAAAAAAATGCCATGTCTGAGCCTACGGGCGATGATGAATGAAGAAAAAAAAAAAATATCTATTTATTTAATTTTAGTTGTCTATGATCTCGACTCAAATTTTGATCGTTGTCTTGTAAGCTTATTCAAAATAGTCGACTATAACGTCATTCATCACTTCATGTACGCAAACATAAGCGCGTTGTTTGTATTCGTACCACACAAGCTTCCGAATCGTTGAGACGACGACACTCGTTTTGATCAAGGTGATTCGGGGAAGCATGGTCGTGTTATTGTTTTGAGATTCTCCGTTTCGCTTATAACTTAACGCTCGAAAGATTATTAATTGGAATATCTGTATAGAGGATTCTCGAGTGCATTGGATAACATTGTAATCGTATTGCGATAAAAAAGAAGAAAGTTTATTGTATCGAACCAAGAATGGAAATTGTTGTATTGTAGTAAGATCCTACTTCATCGAAGGTAATTAAATAAATTGATCAAGCCATCATTTTTACCAGTAACCTGCCTCGATCCTTCAGGTCCATGAATATTTTAATTTAGAAACTTTTTTACGTAAAAAAAAGGTAATTGTAATATATATTGTTATGAATATAATGGTAATTTAAAATTGTGAAGTTCTATCTCTTCATGGTTTTAATGTAGCTGAATTCAATAGGTTATATACTTAACCTTTTCAAATTAGGCGATTGTTCCATGATTATTATTATTTAATAATTATGTAACGTTTTAATTTGTGTATGTAGTTGTATCATGTCATATATACATACATGTAAGAAAAAATGAATGTTACGTTGTTTTAAGATAATAGTAACAAAAGAAAGTTATATGCACCCAGAACTTTATACTAATTAGTGAATTAAATTTATAACAAATAACATAACAATTTTTAATATGTAGTATTTATGAGTATTAACACATAATTAAACACGAATTCTTTATTTCATCAATATGTATGAAGTCCATCAATTTACCTCCTTGGCAATGTGGAAAAATAAATAAAAACAATTTTTTGAACCTAAATTTCATTAAATTTATTGTAAATGAGGGTGATTTATAATTACCAGAGGAGGTTGTAAGGGGACAAGAAAAATGGCGCGGAAAGGCTGTTGAGGGGTAAGGAAAATGGTGGGGGGTTGTAGGGGGAACAAAAAAATATAGTGCGGGAGGGTTGTGGGAGCTGTGGAGAGACTGTTTCAGGAAAAAGTTAGAAATGTCAAATTAAGAGTACAGTAAAAACTATCGAAATTTAGCTTATATAAAAGTAAGCTGTGGGGGGTTGTGGGGGGGGGGGAGCCAAGGAGAGGCTGTGGAATGCCCCACACAAATGACTATATAATGTAGGGAGATATATGAGTATAAGCCTGTGTAAATTATCAAGTTTGACTTTGTCGTATATTGACTGTTAGACTAGAGTTAGTATGAAATAAGACTACTAGCTACTAGTATCGTTATTGAGTGATGTTATTGTACAGATGTATATAAAGGTTTGCTATCGGCAATTGTATATATTCTGGTCAGTTTAAATGTGTTCATTTACTGTAATATTTTACTGGCGTCTGTTATTTTGTACATAATGTTTATATTTCAATTATTTACTACATCTTCAAGTGTTGATTATTATACCTACGCTCCACTCTTATCTAATCCTGGCTTTTATACATTTATCTCTCTTTATATAAAGTAACTTATGCGGACCCCACATTTTTTTCGAATATATACTTGGAGGTAGGTCTTCAATAACAATCCTCACTTTCCACCACCAGAAACAATGAACCTCATAGCTAACTGTCTAGAGATAGCCTGACGAACCCAACGAGGCGAGTCAAAAATTGGTCGAATCCAGCCATGTCTATCAGTAAGCTACTCGGAGAAATCAAACCTGAAAGGAAGCATAGAGTAACTGATTTAGTAGCAATGTTAAAGAAGAGCAAACCCAGACACGTACACCTATGCAAGCCTTTTTCCACTTTAGGTGAGCCACTTAATGGATAGGGAAATAACAAAAAAATGACGAACACAAAATAATGTAGCATACGGCGTCAGGATATGGAGGTTTATAATATGGAATAATAAAATTTTTTTTCATTCCCTCACATCTCCACGCTCGTCTCCGCTGGGAATTAACTGAATAAATGGATGCGTGAAGCGTAGTCTGACATGAGCGAATGCGTGATATACATAGAAAGAAAGGGAATAAGAAGAAACAGTAAGAAAATATAACAAAATCTGATCTGCGTAGGGTAAAACTCAACGAGTGAAACATACCCGAATGTATACAATAACAAAGTACAATAACCTGCTTTTGATACCTTTTTTTTCCATTAAAAATAAATTAAGTTCATAAAAAAGAACAGAGAAGCACATAATAAGAAAGTTATGTGTAAAGGGATAACTTCACTCGTGACTCAGAGCAATTATGCAAAAGCTAACTATTAAACGGTTTGAATCGCGGAATATATGAACGAATCATCCGGGTATTTTTGTATGAGTGCAAAGAAAATACACAAGGGAAGAATTTAAAAATCATAGAAAAAATGGCTAGTGTATGTTGTAGGGTGGGGACCGCACCGGTGAGAAAGTAATCGGGGGGAGTAGAGTTATTCGAGAGGAATCCGGGTATATTAGTGGAAAATTTGGGACCTGTCCAGTCAGTCGCATCTACGTAGAAAGCCATATGGTACGTAGATTAGAATCCGATTCTCAGGTAAATGAATGCATTCATGGTAGTATACAGACAAGTAAAGTAGAACTGTAGAGTAACGACAAGAAAAGAAAACGAATGTGTGGAACTGACAAGAATGGCTGTTCACAAGGTCTCTGGGACACTGCAAAATATCGAGGCAGCATATAGAGTAGTAGTGGGACAGAAAGCTCATAGCTCAGGTTGTAACAGTACAAGTACTCTAGGGGCAGGTATCGAAGTCTAATGAGGAAAAGATACAAGAGTTAATGAAAGCAGACTTGTCAAACACAACCGATACAACCAATTACTTAAAAGAGCAAATAAGAGTCGTAGCATTCGTCGATCAACAACAGACACTTCAGAATATAGAGGTTTGAAAATAAGGTAGAAAGAATAACGAAAGAAGGGCTCAAAATTTTTTCAGATAGGATAATCGGATATGATAGATTATCAGGGATAATTAGGAAATTCAAGCAACTGGCCGAAGATCTAGCGGCAAAATTTGAAATGGCAACAGACATAGTATATTAAGCGAGTCGAAGAATATGTCATCTACTGCAGGCAGCATAAAACCAATATCGAAAGCAAAAATATTGGCAGAGCAGTTCTAACTGGATCTCAGGATCCTAGGAGACAAAAGCACAACGATAGAGGAAAAAATAGGGGAAATAGCAGAGATAGCAAACATTTAGCTCAACAAAAAGGTTATATTTTTCATCCAAATACATTTAGTAACAGAAGAAGACTTGTAAGTCCTTAGGCTATTACTTCTACCGGTCGAACAGGAAGAGGTTAATGTAATGAATATGGTAGCTTAGTTACAGCCAACATACGAATATGTAGTGAGCAACATTAACAAAAAAAGATTTTCACCAATAGCGCGCCAAGCAGTGGACCAATGCAAGAAAGTGTATAAAATAAATGTATGTACTCAAATAGAGCTAACACAGGAAGTGGTAAAGGACCACCACTGCGAGATACAACACATATTAGGAGAGACCGTAGAGAAGCCGGAAGGGAGTCAGGTTACATGAGCTAGATTGAAAAGCGCATATTGGACTCGTCTGCACTCAAGAAATCAACATGCTTTTAATACCAAAAGGGAGAAAAAATACACGTGCAGTGCGGGCACACCAACCACAAGACGCTCAGAGTAATGCACGCTGGAGTAAAGGACCTAGCGAGAGACTGCATAACTCAAATTTCAGAAACAAGATTGGAACCAGGTCAGGAGGAAGGTAAAAGTCAGATAGTTAATTTCACAGTTCCCCAATCTGAACTTAAAAAGAATAATACAAGGGATAAGGGGAGTGCAATAAAGAGGAGATACAAGGAGATGAAACGCCAAGTCTAATAAGATCGGTTATAGAAAGAGATAGGTTGCAAGACTTCGGTAGTCAAGAGCACGGACCCGAGAATAAGTTAACAGTGGGTACAAAACTAACAGATATAATCCAACGCGTTCGAGAGGTAGTTCAAACGGAGGAAAAGTTATCTAACTGGGAAGAGTACGTATAGATGGTGGCAGAAATAGCACTAGGCGCAGTGGCAGGGTCGTTCCAATTCTTAAAATGGGGGGTCCCTTAATACTAAACTTGGCTAGGTTGGTGACAAGTAGAGGAAGCAGAAACAATGTTACGAGGAATAAAAGTACAATGAATCCTACGAGGCTGCAGCCAATTGTCATCCCAATGCAAAGCAATTGACTTCAAGAGCATCAGTCAGAATACGGCAACTACAATGAATACCAAAAAACTATGTACGGTAGAATGAATGTGTAAGAAAAAAAATCAAATAATAATAATAATAATAATAATAATAATAAAATAGTAAAAAATATCCTAACAAAAATAAGTCAACGGTAAACAATAAATAAAAACAAAAGTCTTTATGACATTTTACTCGTAAACAAATAATACATTCACCAAGTTCGTTCTAGAAAATTTAATCTTTTATGCATTATAAAATTGTATGTTTGAAAGCTGGGTTCTAAATTGGAGCCACTTAAAACTTGTTGATACATACTTTTAATCAAGTTTAAGAAATTTTTTTAGCATTCGGAAAGTGTCATTTGAAATGCTATTATTATGAAGGAGCCAATTTGTAATAATTAATTTATATGTAATGTCCTTAATTTATTGCAACAAAGTGAGGACGCCCTTTTGGCATCTCACTTAAAATTATTAGAGTAATTTTATAGTTTTAGTCCCTGTTGACGCTCACTTTTGAGGTACTTTTTCTGTAAGTTTTCTCATCTCTCAGTACTAAGGTAGTTCGTTAACATTAATCCTTATGCTTCTTACAAACGGGGTAAATCGTTAACGTAAGTTCCCTTACCTCTCTCAGTCAGGGCAATTTTTTAACGTGATCACTTCTCGCGGTCAGGTTGATTTATTAACATGAGGCCCTTTACCTCACACGGTTAGGGTGATTAGTTAACGTGAGTCTCCTCACCTCTCGAGGTTGCGTTTATTTGTTAACGTGTGTCCCCTCACCTCTCACGGTCGGGATGATTTATTAACGTGATTTCCTTCACCTTTCACAGCCGGGTTTATTTATTAACGTGAGTCCCATTGCCTTTCAGTATTAGGGTACTTTAGTGACGTGAGTCTTCTTACCTCTCACGATTGGGGTGATTTGTTAATGTAAGTCCCATTGCCTCTCATGGTTGGGTTGATTAGTTAACATGAGTTCCGTTGCGTCTCCCGATCAGGGTAATTTGTTCACGGAAGTCTCTTTGCCTCTTATGTTCGGGTTCATTTATTAACATGAGTCCCTTTGCCGCCCTCACGAGCAGGATGATTTTTTAACGAAAGTCTCCTCGCCTCTCACGATCGGGTTGATTTATTAATACGAGTCCTCTCACCTCTCACGTTTAGGGGGATTTTTTACCGTGAATACCCTCACCTCTCACGATCAAGGTGATTTATCAACGTGTGTCCCGTTACCTTCCAGTGTTAGGATACTTTCTTAACGTGAGTCATCTTGCCTCTCACGGTGAGGGTGATTTGTTAACGTGAGTCCCCTTGCCTTTCATGGTCCGGGTGATTTTTTATTAGGAGTTCCCTTACCTCTCACCATTGGGGTAATTTATTATCGTTAGTCCTCTGGGTTCTTACTTTTAGGGTTATTTGTAATCATAAGATCCTCCGCTTTTTAAATTTTAGAGGAAAAAAAACGTTTGGTATTTGACTGTGTTTGGTGATTTTGCAAATTAAGTTCATGAACATAGAATACAATTATTATTCTTTCCTATAATTTATATTCACCAACATGAAACGTGAGCAAATCTTAGGCAGTTGCGACATTGGAGCAGAAAGTCAGTGGATTCGTTCTCACTGAATCTACCGTCATTCATCATTGATTCTGACTTGTGTACACGGAGAGAAAAGTGGGAACGGTGATGTACGAGCGGTGGTAATGTTACGCTCTTATAGTTGTAGGACGCATCTAGTGCCACTTACGGTACAATAGGTATTCCACACTCAAAGGACCGCTTGTATCCTGCATCAGTGGGAGCTGTGGCGTCCCACTGGGTAGACAAAATCGTCCCGTACATGAAAGAGCAGTTTTGACAGTGAATTTTGCTTTATCGTAAAATAGAATTCTTTCATTTATAAAAAAATATGAAATAAGTAAGTGTAAGATTGACAAATGTTAAAATTTCATGTTTACCTATACAATATTTTATTAATCTCCATTAATACATAAGTTAATATTAGATAATATATACATACACAATAATTGAAGCTGGATTACAACTGATAACGCAGAATAATATGTTTTGATTTATTTTTAAGGTAAAATAATGCTGGGGGTATAGACAATTAATTTTATAATTTTTTAAACGATATATGTTTGTACACTCAATGGCACAAGCATGATATTGCTCATCAAACGTAATTTCTTCAAAAATTTGAAGATTATATAGAATTTGATCTTCTAGTCAAACTATGTCTGATATTTCACCTAATTTTTTTTCGCTGTTTTTGGTATCAGTAACAATAAATATTGCAATTTTGTACGAAGTTCTGTACATATTTACAGAGTTATACAATACAGCACTGTCTTTTTTTTTAAATGATCTAGTTTTTTTTTTTATTATTAATCGAGCCAAATGTTATCAAATTTTCAAATTCTAAGGAATGGATTAACTCGCACATTTTCAACATTTTCTTTTTGGCTACTGTTACTAACAAATTTTTTGTATTATTTGAGGACTGAGCTGCAAGTTTGATTTTTTGGTAACGCAATTTCGGGCACATACTTGAATAGGTGGTCCGGTGTAAAAGTATAAGCAAAGCATAGTGCGTCAAATAGTGAAATTTCGGCTTGAGGTAACCATATAATTTTAAATATAGCTGATTGTGATCTTCAATTGATATTTTCAAACACTTAGCGTGCGCCAGAGCAATACGTGGAGAAGTTAAAATATCCACAATTCATCGCAAGTATTTGTATAATTGCCAGTGAATATCGTCTTCGGATATTAAATCTTCAATTATGAAAGCAAAGTTTCTTACGAAACATGGTACTTAAGCAGCAGACATTTTAAAATCAGACTTATTTTTGAGATGGTTTAATTCTATAACAGGCGGTTCATCAAGAGTAATACATAAACTACTACTGGAACGTTTAATTCTAGCATTTAAAGTTTCGAGTGTGAACATTTTTTTCAAATATAAATGTATTAATGAAAGCATTCATGTCATACATGCATGCGCGTTGAAGGACATCGTGCACCATGTCAAGCGTTATATTTTCCGCAACATGAAATCCATCTACTGTTAAAAAAAAACACATGATTCTTTTATACCTGTCTCTGAAGCAATGAATCGTTTCATATCAGTTTCATAATCAACTTTGGATCTTAATTTTAACGGTATTTTAGTAACAGATATTTTACAATTTTCAAAAGATAATCGACTCACTTTATAAAAGAAGTTGGATGTAAAAGGTTGTATATTCAATATGTGGTGGAAGGCTTGCGATTGATGCATACACAGCTCCAAATTTATGTATCCCGGAATGACTTCCAAGAGCGTTTCCCGTTTCTATCTCATCGTAAAATTAAAAAAGAGGTAACAGAATTCCGTCTCCGTAAGAATTTGCATATTTTTTTTCCACAGATCAGCTTAAATAGAGTTAGAAATAATATTGGATTTTCTAAATAAAACACTGATATAATTTAAAATTTGATTATATAATCCCGGTATTTCTAAGAATAGTTTTAGCGTCTGTTTTGAAGGAACACGAATTCCAAATACTTTTTCTGAAACCAGTTTTAGATCATTTTCAAATATTTTTTCTTTTAACGACATGCTAATGACGAATTTTTCATACTCAATTAGGCCTTTTCTTTTTAGTAAATTAAATCTCTTCACTTCAGTCGATACAGGTTCTAATATATTACTATATTCTTAAAAACAATTGTTTATTTCTCTTAACGAACTATCAGAAAAACTTTCTTTCTCTAAAATATAGCAAGAATTTTACGTAAATCGACTATTTATTTTATTCAATATTCAAAAGGGTTTCTATCGAAGGAACTTTTGATGAAATACTGATTGTTTTGGATAATCACAGTACATTACACAAACAATAAAATATTATTAAAGAAATTTAATGTTTACTTTTTAATTGGTAATGTCATGTAAAAATTTAGTAATGTTCGGGGCACTTGGTTTTAAAACTCATTCGTAACTGATTTTATCAATGAATGTCCAAATAAAATCACAAATCCAAGGAAAAGAATGAATTGCAATCAAGCATTCGTAACATATATCTACTGCGTCTATAAGGTTATCGTAAGGGTACGTCTCGTTTTTTAAGAAAACCAATGATTTTATAGATTGCAGCTTGCCTGCACGAATAACATATGGATAAAGAGGTTGCTCTAAAGGTTTTAACCAGATTTCAAATTCTTGTTTTTTTTTCATCTAAATTTTTTTCCTATAAGCAATTAAAATAAATGGTACAAAACATTTCATTTTTGAAACACATTTTTGATATATAACCTATATCATCGATGTGCACAATAAAACTATTAGCAATCTCCGTTCCGCTTAGACTAACATTTTAACCAGTGCTTTGAATTTTAGCAATTTTTTGTGACCTTAAAATATGTGGCAAGAGAAGTAATGCTAATTCATTCTTGTGATCACCTAAAAATATTACATCCATGTTATTAAGTATAAAAGTTTAACAAAGAAACTCTAATTATATGAAATCAATTACCTTGGGTTGCAGTTGTCTCATTGTCGTTCAAATCAATTTTTACTTCTCTAACTTTCAAATTTTGGCGATGAGAAATTATTTTAGCAGCAATAGCTTTCCATGAACTTCGTCATTTTGATGCATTCGAGGAATCCGCTGGATTTGTACTTGTATCCTTAACGATTTGACGACAATCTTGTTCAAGCTGTGTTACGTGATGAAAAAAAAAGTAGTTATCATGTAAAATTTTTGAATAATCATTTTCTAGCAGCTCATGCAATTTATGAAAAAAAGCATTTGCTGGTACAATTCAAAACCAAGTTCTTGAAATTCTATCAAGTAATATAATGAAAATAAATATTTTTCACACACAATCCTAGAGGAAAATGTATACAGGGAGAGCTATTCAAATATTTTTCAATCTGAACATTTTTTTTTCTTTTAAGAAGAGTTTCACTACGCTGAATGAAAGTTACCTCGCAATCTTTCTATATTTTAGTTGCTTGATATTTTTTTTGCTTGTATTATAACTTCATTCAATTTGTTATCATCTGTATTCAAACTTAATGAATCATTTGTATGTTTTCTCCGAGAGCTCACTAACTTTTTCATCAATTCTATTATTTCGTCCACTGGCTGAAAATTTAAAATACCTTTATCTGTTATATAATAATTACCTGACATCACTTTGCGCATGTTATCAGATGTGAGTTGACTTCGACGATCAGTTTTTAACAATTTCATTTAACTCTACACTCTTTCCGAATCAGCGTTAGAATTAGAAATACTTAATACATGTAAGGCAAATGTAGCTAAATTGTAAAAAAATATGCAAGCTGTTCTCCGTATAGTCTTTTACTATGTACCAAAACTCATCAGCATTTAAATCCAAAGGTAAATTTGTCACTAATATCTTCATCAAATTTGTATGAAGCAATCAAGCTCCACTCTTTACTGATATTTGTTTTTAAATCAGTATCTTTTTCATGAATAATAGATTTATATGTTTTATAGACGCAATCTAAATCAAAATATTTTTCATAAAATTCATTGTCCAGGAGCATGATCTTTATTAAATCATATAATACGTATATTTTGTGCATCGTCAACATTAAATCTTTTCAGTATTTATATGCTTATTTCTATATAACAGTTGGAAAGTCTTTTAAAATACTTAACTTGTTTTATTCAAGTACATTCTTTTTGCTAAAAAATGCTTTTAGTTTTGTCCTACCTACATTTCTTTTAAAATTTTGAAGTTTACTTTCCATAGTAACATTAATGTTTGACAAGTATGATCATGTAACATACTCATTGACGTACTCTTCATTTATATAGACTTTAAGAAAATAAATTAACAATTATACTACATTATCGCTGTTTCTAGTAACAATTGGTACTTCAGCTTGCAATATTACATTAACATTGGTCAATTTTACTAAGAAAAATTCTAAAATTAAGTACGTAGTTTTGACTTTTTCATCTAATAGCATGTCTAGTATATGTTCGGTAGTTTTTTTAGTAGAATCAGATTGATTTACATTGAATTGCATACTTTTATCAGTAAAATATTTTGTTAAGGCATTCCAGTGCCTCAGTATTCCAGTGTAATGGTTGTACGTAATCATAATATACTAGCCATCGAGTTTCTAATGGTTTTGAAATTTCTAACCTAAGCCTCTATTTGTTCGGCTGGAATAACCATTTGTATAGTTATAAATTAGTGTTATCGATTTCAAAGGTTCAGCTGGCAATAATTTTGATCTATAAAGAGCACACAAATTTTTATTGTGACGTATACATTTCACTTTTATTACACTAGTCTAAATAAATTGATATTATATTTTTCAAGTCTACATCAGCGGTCTCGAACGTGTTAACAACCTTTTTATACATTGTTTTAGCATCAGCTTTTGAATTATTATTATCGTACAACGGAACAACGTCTCATAAAGTTTCTACCACTTTTTTTCTTTCATCGTCATGTGTCATGAAATCTAACCATAAGACAGATAAAAGATTTTATAGTTCTGTCAATTGATTTATCTAAGAGAATAGAGAATATCTTATTGTTCCATATTTGTATCGATCTATCTTTTTGAAAATGTGCTATTACATTTGTAATTATGTCACTTATATGAAGGCTGTCTTTACTGAGTTTCTTAATAATTTCTGAATGCTGGTAATAAGTGCTTTAAAAATACAAGTAAATCTTGTAGTAAAAGTAAGGGAATATTTTTAGCAGTAGCAAATGCTGCGAACTTGATTTGAGCTTTCGCTGCGTCTTTATCAACATTGGGTTCTTCACTACTGTTCGTCTTGTATGTTTGTGAATCCAACTGAAGTTTGGTATTCTATTTTTTTTCTTACATCCTTTTCACATATTATACATCTCATATGGAAATCATCATTACGAGGCACTGTTTCGCAGTTGTTTCTGATGTCCTTTACATTTGATATGTTTTTTTGCAGTTTCCTCATCTCTCGACGTACTTCATTTGCACCAATCATATACTATTAACTTGTCTGATTTGACTTTTATTTGGATTCAGATACTAGGTTAATTACCAGGTTAAATATGCGAAAAAATGTTATGCTCCACACAAATTTCTTTCCCCTCTAGAATCCCTGTTGAAATTAACTTTTTCATTAAAATGTGTGCAGAATGACTTAGCATTGCTGTGTAACTCTGTGCATATTCTACTGTTAATAAACATATTGGTGTATTAAAAAATTTTCGGATTTGTTGTCAATTATTGAAAGTCATGCCAATCGAAACATCCTATTTTACTTGGCTTTCGAAATGTAAGGCCTGCATGATTGAAATTCCCACATTAGTTTCCCAGAAAGGTATTAAAATTTTTTGTACTTCATAACTACTTAATTTACATTCAAATTCTTATTTTTGCCTCGTTGACTTTTCCTGTAGCTTTTTCTCTGATGAAAACTTTTTATAGACGTTAATTTTAATATTTCCAGCATGCAATTAAATATGTTTTTTTATTTTTCCATTATACAACATTGGGATGGGCATTATGTAATAAAAAATTATTAAAAAAAATTTTAATGATGGATTTAGATTCAGGTCCATCCCAATTACCGCTATGAAAGTAGTTTTGATTGTCCCTGTATACATTAGTGAGGCTTGATCTGCTACGTACTTCATCGTGCTAACCTCTCAGTTCTAATGCTTATGAATATTTTTTTTTATATTAAGATTCTTACTACAAACTTTTATAACAACTAACTAATTTGCGATACATTGCTGTAATCATAGATTTTTAATTGTTTTATTTCTGTATCAACTTTAAGCAGCATTAATAATAGTACGATTCATATATTATCTGCAATGAAATACTCAATGCCTTTCCTTTCTTTACACATTTGTCTTACAAAGTATATACTTTATAGTTAAAATATCCGCACAGTTCTTTCATTTTTTTATAACAACTCATGATAACTAGGTGTGCAATAATTCTTCCATAAAATAAGATTAAGGAATACTTAAAAAATCAAACAGATATTATATAGATCACATACAAATTCTAGTCCTGGTGTTCAAGAAATTAGAAATCACTTCGCAAGATATACAAAAGTATAATTTAGGAAATGAATTTTTGGATGACAATAGTTATTTATATTACAATTGTGGAAAAAAATATTGACCACGAGAGTTGTGATTGACACGCATAAGAGGTCGGAGTTGCTAGGAACGAATTTTAGTTCAAGACTGCATGAGTAACTGGCTTTATAAGTAAAACTTAGAATTATTTACATACATACGAGCTATACATTGTTAACAATAAATATAGAGAATTTTTTCCATTATTTGATACAGAAAGTACTAAAAGCCATGTATATATACATACATATATATATAAAGTAGAAAAAAAATGATTTATTTTGGCAACATCACCTATGAGTCGAAGCGATAATGAAGGCCCAGGCAATACAATAACCAACATGTGCAGGCCCAGGCCCAGTAAAAAACAGCGATGGGAAAACATGACGAAACAGATGTTGGAATTAGAGCTCGAACCGGAAGGGTGTGAGAAACTTGACGCCCTGGACAAAAAAACTAAGGCCACAGTAATAAGATTGTTTTCAAAAATCAGAACAAAGTAACAGAAAGCAGAGGAAGTGGGTGCGCCACACAAGACGGTCACAGAGACCATCCAAAATTCGTCAACGACAAGTAGGGATCACAGGGATATATCTCGTAACACAGAAGTAAACATGAGACTTATTAACAAATAAGCCGGCGTTATTTCTGGCAAACGAGTCAGCGAGCAAAATGTGAGCAGAGCTAAAGAAATAGGCGAAGCTCAAACAAACACAACAAATATGCCATCGATACAATGGGGCATACCAATGAAACCAGAGAAGCCGAATTCCATTGCAACCTATTAAAAATATCAAGAGTCAAGAAACCCCGGAACAAGAGGTTAACGTAATCAACAGCTATGAGACAGAATAAAAGTTATGAGCGAGGAACTTGAAAAAATGAAAAAAGCCGCGTTTATGATAACGGTATCACTACTAACTAATAACTACCCAAATTGGATCAATTCTAATGCGAATGGAAATAGACTACGGGGTAATATAGCAACTACCATGGCCCAATATACATAATATACACAAGCTACACGCAACCATAATTACCTATGCAGACCGTAAAAGGTGCAACAAAACATTCTGCTCACGCTCAGCCATATGGCAAGTAAAATCTCGTTTTTTAAGGTAACCCAATCAATCTGCCGCTAATTGAATGGATGGCAACGATGACTGCTGAAATGGTGGGTCCAGAGAACAAATCATTCTTTTTAGGCACCTTCGCGTATAGACTTAAAGGAAAAGTAGCGGGACATTTCGCTTCAAGATCAACGCAGTTTAGAACAGATGAAGAGTTCATTAGAGCTCTCAAATAGATACTACAGCATTAAAAACGCAGACTCGTTCATGGCAAAATTAAAAATAATAGTACAAGACAGCAAAGCAATAGACAACTAACTTTGTACGAGTACAACAATCATATAACAGATTAACGATTTTGTACGACTCGAACCCATATTTTCCCCAAATTCAAAAACAAACGCTGAAAGCAAACTTGAAATCCGAGGCAGTGAAACAATTTATACATGGATTACTTGCAACTTTTACTTGGAGAATGGCAAGCTCTAACCTGGGGAAAGCAATCCTAGAGGCACTAAAAATCGAGAGCGACCTTAGTTTATGGCACGCAGTACCAGTAAGTGCACTGCCTGCATACAATAAGGCAACAACCGAGTAGGGACCACAAGAAAATACAGAAGAGCCCGAAAAAAGGGTAATCGGACAAAGGCACCAGACACATATGTAGAGAATGACGAACCCAAGCTTTCAGAGTGTGACGAAGAAATAAGGCAGCTTCCCAAAACTATCAAACTTGCGAGAACAGGGCATAGGCCACCATCGGTCCAGTTACGGAACTCACAATTAAGGGACATAAGGCGACTTTTTATGCGAATACAGGCCCAGAGATTTCGCTTGTAAAGAAAAATTTTCTTAGCACAGACATGCTAATAGACAGTTGGTATCGAGTAGCTAGTGCAGTAGAATAGAGTTAGCTTTTTGAAAAATATAATTGCTAATAGCGCGAAAAAAATCATGGTGGTAGTTATTCGGTTTCTGAACAGATTTAAATATTTTTGGACTCCAAATTGTGTCAGCTAACGGCCCAAAAAAAATGTTAAATGTGGTCAAAAGTGGTTTTTCGCACCTAGAAAAAAACTGGAGAGTCGGACAAAAAAGTTGTAGTATTGAAAAAGATGCACAATTCGAAGACAAAGAAAATGAGCTCCAGTGGGATAAAATTAGCCCAGCCGTTTTTTCGCCATTTGCCAACATTTAAGTGTACTATAATTGATTAAAACCATATCCGACTACTGTGGCACGTGCAGGAGGGAAAACCGGCAACTGTAAGTTATAACAAATTTTTAACGTTGATTGTATAGGTCCTCTAATGATTTATGTAAAGTTTTAAATAAGTGCAATTTTAATATTATGAAAAGCTACCCGATATTTAAAAAAAAAATTAATTTATCTTAAGTGATTCCTGAGCTATCGTTATTTTTGATGCGCGTTTTCATTTTAAACGCTGCCGCTCGGAAATCCCGGAGGGATGATGGAGAGAGTGGGCGTGCCCTAGGTTGGTGGCTCGCCACGCCGCCACATACACGAAAAATAGCTGCTTTTTGACATCGATTTTTCGCGTATTTACAGAATGTCAAACGGAACGGCGTTTTAGTAGATTGTAGAATAACTCTCTACAGGTACAATGCCGTTTGAAAAATGGCAATATGTTGAAAAACCAGCCATGTCCAAGTTTTTTGTGGGCAGAACATTTTTTGCTTCTTGAAGCGGTTCACAAAAAGTTTACAACCAATCTTCTTGAAATTTAGTGTGGATGTTAAGGGGCACAAGATCTGCCTTGTATTCAATTTTCAAGTCTTAATATTCAAGTAAACGTGAGTAATAGATTTGAAAAAAAAAACAACGGTCCAAAACATTTTTGGCAAATTGCGAAAAAACAGCTGGGCCAATTTTATCCCACTAGAGCTCATTTTCTTTGTCTTCAAATTAAGCATCTTTTTCAACACCACAACTTTTTTGTCTGACTCTTCAGTTTTTTTCTAGACGCGAAAAACCATTTTTGACCACATTTAACATTTTTTTTGGACGTTAGCTGACACAATTTAGAGTCTAAAACTATTTAGATTTGCTTAGAAACCGAATAACTACTACCATGATTTTTTTCGCGCTAATAGCAATTTTCAAAAATTAACCATGCTTTTTTGCTAATTATATCCTACTAGTATCAGCGTGACTCACGGAGCACGAAAAACTTTGAGCACAGAACAGTCTTAGTTGCGCGGATTGGAGTGCATATTACATGTCGTCTCCCATGACTTCCCAATTGACACAGAAGGAATCATAGGGTGGGATACTTTTAAGCGATATCAGGGCTAAGTAAGCACTACTGAGAATATGATTAGACTAGATGACAAAGAGATAGCATTGTTAAGTATGAAGTGTTTTAAAATACCTGCAAAACCGAGACAAATAATTTATATGCGAAAAATGTAAAGCAGAAATGAATCAGAAAATGGTTGTATATCTCGAAGAGATGGAGGAAGGAATATTGTTCGGAAATTTTATATCCAGAAATATTAACGGCAAAATAATCACAGAATAAATTAATATGAATGACGAGATGAAATACGGACCTATTAAGAATGTAGAGCTATTAGATTACGAAGAAATTTATCGGAAACACTCAGAAGACGTTGAAGGGGACAATGTCGAAAGCTTAGAGGAAGCAGTTATAAGGCTTTTTAATGAAAAAATAAGTGATGACGGGAAAAAAACGGAAAATTTTGCAAAAGACGAAACGGGTGGACAAGATAATGCAACTTGCAGACACAGCGGGTTGCACCTATGAAGAAAAAGAACACGTGAGAAGACTAATCGAGTCGAACCCATTCGTATTTGGCCTTGACGGAGAACTTCTCAAGATAACACACCTGTTGAAGCATTGAATTATAATGACGCCAGATAAACGAATCGTCGCAAAATGATACAGATATCCATCGGCATTAAAGGATTAAATGTAAATCGAAATGAAGCAAATGTTCGAACAAGAGATAATCTGGCCCTCTACCTCCCCATACAGCTCACACACCTGAATAGTGCCAAAACAACCGAGGCCAAACAATGAAAAAAGAGTGAGAGTAGTCATAAATTATCGCCTACTAAACGAAGTTACAGTGGGTTCATGTTATCCACTACCGTTTCAGAGTGACATGTTAGAGAACCTAGCGTCAACACATTACATCAAAGTAATGGACTTCAAATTGGAATTTTTTCAGGTGGAAATACACGAAGATGATGCGCATAAGACTGCATTTCCGGGCCCAAACGGGTACTACCAATACAAAAAAGTGCTAATGGGGTGCAAGAACTCGCCAAACACATTTTTAAGGGTTATTGCACTAGCACTCACAGGATTACAAGGCCATGAAATCGATGTGTATCTTGGCGACAAGTTAATAGTCTCTGCCTCCAACCTTAAAGAACATAGAAAACGTTTCACAAAACTGTTTAAACAGCTGGCAGCTGCAAATTTCACGATTAAACCTTAAATGTATCAATTCCTGAAAAAAAAGCGAAAGTGCTTGGTCACACTGTAGGCAATCGACAGATAATGACTGACCCAGAAAAACTTTAAACGGCCAAAAATTGCCTCCGACCGACAAACGTAAAGAAAGTAAAACAGTTTCTAGGGTACGTAGGCTACTACAAGCAATCAATAAAAAATCATGCACAAATTGCCCAACCACTATCAAAACTCTAAGAAGCAGACACTGCATTTAAATGGGGCAACCAAGATGAGCAGGGATTTAAAATCCTCGTGGATACACTGTGCAGTGGACCTGTACTTATCGCCCAAGAATCGGGAAAACCCGTTATAGTCACGACAGACACATCAGATTATGCGATTGGAGCGATCCTTAGTCAGGGAGCGATCAGAAAAGCTTAAGCACTTTCATTCATTTGAAAAACCAGACATACGAGGTGTGTTCAAAAAGTATCGCGAATTTTGAATTTCCGCGGGTTACGTATATTCGATTTTCGATTTTTTTGTGGCGTTATGTTGGTACTCATGTTCCTCATTTATGCCGACAAGTACGGCCATTTTGAATGTTCAGTTAATTTTTGACAGCTGCTTTGCTTGCACGTGTTTTGGCTCGTCTTCGATTTTTTCCGATTCCAAAAAATGGATCATAGAATCTGTATCAAATTTTGTACGAAAAACAAAATTAAGTGCGCGGACGCATTCCGAATGTTGACTGTGACATATGGTGAAGCTACCTTGGACCGAAGCAACGTTTATCGGTGGTACAAAATGTTTTCCGAGGGCCGAGAAGATGTGAACGACGAAGAGCGTGCCGGACGCCCGAGCACGTCAACAACAGACGAAAACATTGATGAAGTGAAGAAAATAATATTGGTCAATCGTCGAATCACCGTTAGAGAAGTTGCTGAGGACCTAAACATATCGATCGGCTCGTGCCATTCGATTTTTACCAATGATTTGGGCATGACACGGGTCGCCGCGAAATTCGTACCAAAATTGCTCAATTTCGACCAAAAACAGCATCGCATTAACATTGCTCAGGAGATGTTGGACTCTGTCCGGGACGAACCAAATTTGCTCCAGAGGGTCATCTGGCCCCCTGTGACTTTTTCTTGTTCCCGAAACTGAAGAGGCCCATGAAAGGACGACGCTACGCTACGATTGAGGAGATAAAGACGGCATCGAAGGAGGAGCTGAACAAGATCACAAAAAATGATTTTTTGAAGTGCTTCGAGGATTGGAAAAAACGTTGGCACAAGTGTATAATATCTGGTGGGGATTACTTTGAAGGGGACAAAATAGATATTCATGAATAAATAAATAATTTTTGAAAAAACACAAAATTCGCGATACTTTTTGAACACACCTCGTACGTTTTAACAGACTCAAAGCAGAATCGGACAGGTACGAGTTCGAAGTTATATACTGCCCGGGCGTAAACAACAGAGCACCTAACGCATTATCACGAAACGCACATTTAAAATACGGGCAACTCTTATGAAGAGAATTCAAGGTAATCTGAAGAAAATAAAAATTCATTGTACCGACTCAGAAAACTCAAACTTTATAATACAGGAAAAGAAACCATATTGCGGTGAGAATATTGAAAAAGAATCGAAAATAATTACAGAAGGTCAAGAAAATGTCGATTCGGACTCTGAATCAGAGGAGCCTAAAGAAAAGAATTTGCTGCCACGGCAAGCACTACGAGATCAAAATGAGTTAAAAACACGAGATGTCTTAGAGAAAGGAGGTCTTATTTTACAGGGGCCAACTGACTGAAAATTAGGCTACATTGTAAAAGAACCAGGAGTTTACAAAGGGAATCATTAAAAAGAAATACAGAATATGGAAAAAATGTGAAGAAAAAGAAGGGAAAATAACGAAAGTATTAAAAATACTTACCGATTTGATAACGGGAATGGATAAGGTGTCAAACGTGATAGAAGAATTTTAAAAAATAGCCAAAGAATTTGCGACAAAATTTAGGAAATCAACTGAAATAACATACTTAGCGAGTCGAGGCGTCACACCTACCTGAGGAAGCATCAATAACTGTATTGGAAGCCAAAATCTTAGTAGGACAACTAAGATCGGACCTTATATTTCCAGAGCAAGAAAGTGCAACAACAGAGGAAGAAGTTGGAGAAACTTTAGAAACCACGACCGTAGCATTTAATGATAAAATGTTATACTATGTAGAGATACTTTGGTAAAAAGAGAGGACTTTAATCTCCTTAAAATATCACCATTACCAGTGGAACAAGAAAGGGTTACACCTTATCATTGATCACAATACATGGAAATTGTAGATAAAAATAATAAAAATAATATCAACATTAATAATATAAAGGATATAAATAATAATAATTATTTGAATGATAATAATAATGAGCGGACGAGATTGAGCACCAGGAGTCACTTAACTGAAGGGGGGGGGGCGCAGTCCGTAGTAAAAAGACAGGAAAGGTCTTTCTTTTATCTTTAATATTGATGGTAAGAAATTTGTATGGAATTTTTTTTTTTTCATATATAAACAGATGATTAATAGGCGTATGTGTAATTATAAAATAGAAACCCCATATAAAATAATATTATGTATTCACTTCGTGCAGAAATTCGAAACAATGCCACCTGCAGGAGAAAATTTGTCGATGCTAACTAACAAGAATACATAGCATTAGATAGACAATGATAGATTACAAGTGTTTATCTCAGCAACAATTAATATTTAAGAACTAAAATAAGTTTTTTCAGTCCTAAGTAACATATTAATGGCAAATAATACTTTCGTTTTCAATTTCATGAAAAAAAAGTAAATTTTTAGTCTGCAATGGAAGTAATTTATGAGTGAGCACAGTATATATTACTATTTAATGTGCAGATTTTAAAGTACTTTACGAAATAAATTGATATTCGAGAAAAATCGCAATACTTACTAACTAAATACAACCATGAACGAAGAAAAATTTTTGAAGTTATACTTCTATAAGCGCGTTCTGCCTTACAGAGTAAATCAACGATTTCAGATTGGTGACCTTGAGAAAAAGTGTAACGTAAGTGGATTTTGCTTGATTCTCCCGCTTCGCCCCACCTCACTTGACGTACTTCCGGTCCCCCTACACCACCCAACATCATCATCCCACCATACTACACAACAACATGGCACCACACACATTACATACTTTGAATTTTATCATTTTTTTCTTTTAACCATTTTCCAAAAAAAAAAAAAACCCCGTCCTCTTGCACACTGGGCCTTTACCCACTCTGCTATGAGCGGGCCCAATATTGGAAAACCGATTACTTTAATTTATCTTACAGTTCGTAACTTACTTTAAATGTAAATTTTTATTTATTGCTGATTCATTTATTTGGTTTTATTTGACATTAAATACTCATGTTCCTCATTTATGCCGACAAGTACGGCCATTTTGAATGTTCAGTTAATTTTTGACAGCTGCTTTGCTTGCACGTGTTTTGACTCGTCTTCGATTTTTGCCTATTCCAAAAAATGGATCAAAGAATCTGTATTAAATTTTGTGTGAATTACGTCATAACCATAAACTCATGATTCGTCACCAGTTATGACCCTCTGGAGCAAATTTGGGTCGTCGCGGACAGAGTCCAACATCTCCTGAGCAATGTTAATGCGATGCTGTTTTTGGTCGAAATTGAGCAATTTTGGTACGAATTTCGCGGCGACCCGTGTCATGCCCAAATCATTGGTAAAAATCGAATGGCACGAACCAATCGATATGTTTAGGTCCTCAGCAACTTCTCTAACGGTGATTCGACGATTGACCAATACTATTTTCTTCACTTCATCAATGTTTTCGTCTGTTGTTGACGTGCTCGGGCGTCCGGCACGCTCTTCGTCGTTCACATCTTCTCGGCCCTCGGAAAACATTTTGTACCACCGATAAACGTTGCTTCGGTCCAAGGTAGCTTTACCATATGCCACAGTCAACATTCGGAATGCGTCCGCGCACTTAATTTTGTTTTTCACACAAAA
>NW_019379488.1:756290-772960 GCF_000648655.2 Copidosoma floridanum | reverse complement strand
ATATGACAGATTAAAATATAATGCAATTTGAAATAGTTCATATAAAACTGTATTTTAAAAATGTAACAGAAATTAAGATTGAATACTTTAGATTGACTTCAAATAATTTAAAAATACACAATCAGAATAAATACTTAATACTGATATTTACAAAGAATATTGAACTTTATAAGATAAAATAAATAGAAAATACATATTGATTATCTTGGTTCACATTCTGTAAACATAAAGAGCAGGATAGACTGTAGAGTTTCATTAATTTCTATTTTATAATTTTTTTCTAATGCAGAGCGACACATTGGACAAGTATAACTATTAACTTCAAAACTTCTTTTTAAGCAAGCACTGCATATATTGTGTGCACATGGTGTCGTGATAGGCTTGTGTACTAAATCTTGGCAAATAATACAAATAAATTCTGCAGCAACTTTTTCATAAAATGCTTGCTTCCCATCAGCAACATACTCCCTACATTGGCTCCACAATTTAGCATTAGCCGAATCTGTTTCTATTAATTCCAAAAGTTTATTGTTCAATTTGTAGCCATTTTTCTGTTTTTTCGCTGGAGAATCGATTGTATCAGTTATCAAGTCTAATTTGCGTTTTTTTGTCTCATTTTTCTGATTATTTTTCGCTCCATTTTCTTTATTTTTTTTTTTTAGAGCTTCTTGATAACCCTCAGGATATATAATTTTTAGATTCAATTCTTTTATTCTGGCTATGCCCTCTTTTGTCCATGGAGCCGGTACCGGGTCATCTCTTCTTAACAAGTAGCGCCACACTTTAAATCCACTCTGTCCTTTTCCTTGCCAGTACTTGACTACTTTATAAATGCCGTCATATCGGTTTCCATCATTAGGAGCATAGTGGCTGTGTTTTGCCAGTTTAAAATTTCTGACAACTCGAATTGGTATACCTTGTTTCCAGTCTGTAGCTTCAGCCCCATTTGGATTGAGTGTAGCTTTGCAGTTTAAAGCTAAAGCTTTATTCATAAGGGTCAATTGCTGGTCAGAACTTTGTTTTGCTGTCCTCTTGTTGCCAGACAAATCCCTGCCCCCAGATCCAGTATAAAAAAATTCTTCTCCATTGTCTACGTCATCTTCGTATCCTCCTGATAAGACAATAGAGAAGGCACACATGTCAGAACGGCCATGTATGCCAGCCACGTGAGGTCTATGAACACCAGCTTCAGACACTTGAAATCTATACTTCCAAGTGGTGCCCACTTCTATACCAGGAATGGGACCTTTATGATTAAGTGGGACAATAGTACAGACTTTTGTTCGACCCACACATGCCATTCCCTTTCCCCAATCTCTTTTCTTGACAACAGCAATACCACTCACCTTTTTTGCCATTACTTTTTGACCAATTCTTACAATCTCATTTGCATTCACCTTACAATTTGGACAATACCAATCATCATCTTTAGGAATTTCAGTCAACGGAGGTTTTAAGCAACTTAAATGATAAGCATCATCACATTCATCGCAAAGTAAGGTAAGATGAGGGTCCTTCTTCTCAGCGCAAACTCTACAACTACACTCTCTACACTTCTTACGCGGGTTATCTTGGCAGCTTTTACATTTCACCGGTATTTCTCTACGAGACTTAGGTATGCGCAATGTCGTTAAAGTGTCATCTCTTTCAGTCAGCAGGACTGGCTTTTCTATTCTGTAGACTCCAAGAGATGTATTAGTAGTGCAGTTATCAATATTATTATAAATATTGCTTTGATTTCCCACATGAATCGTACCAGTTAATTTGTTTATACTTTGAGTGCATTCTATTTTTTTTATCGTAAAATCATACCAGTATCCAATTTCTTTTGCATTTTCTAAATTGTAATTTAACATAACTCTTTGACCAATTTCTAACTCATCAAAATTTAAAACTTTCCAAGCCCTAGGTCTTAAAAACTTTTCTTCTACATTAAACGGCTCGTCATTAGAATCTGTCAAATCCCATCGGATTTTGTAAAACAATTTTCCAGCATTAAAAAATATTCGCAGAATAATTGCCTCGTACCAAGCTCCATGAGCATTGTCGGTACAATCAACTGCATCTCCTATTTTATAATATTGGCTAACAGCATCAATTTCTGTCTCTTTATCTTTCTCTTGATTTTTATCTTTTGTGTTTTTCACTAACGTATCTCTTTTCTTGTTTTCTTTACTGTTTGTCGATTTTTGCTCTGATTTGACCATGACCTACAAAAAATTTTAAAATGTTAAAAATTCAGAAACTCTGAAGGAACTTACAATTTTACAATATTACTGCTCATTACAAGAAAAAATAATAATATGAAATTGAATTTTAACATAATGTGCAAGTCAGATCAATATCAAAAAATTTGTTAGAAACGTAAGAAAAAACCAGAAGGACTATTATTAACTCGTAGTAATGATTAAATAATAAATTCTTTAAATTAAACATGTGAAAAAGGATACAATTGAACGATCTGCTATTTTACAAGGGTATTTCTTATTTTCTTAGAAAGTTTTTTTTAAACCATAGGAAGATTTGATGAAAGAGCACAATCTTGTACTGACCAGCTGCCATATTGTTTATATTGTATTATACCATAAAATTTTGTTTATAACTGTTCTATTATTATATATTACAATATTTATTGAAACCACACCCAATTAACGAAGGTACACTGTTTCCAACGATAATTGCACTATTTTCGTACATAATACCGTTTCATACAAGGTACACTTACGTTTACAATTATAGTATTTGCTATATAATTTTATAGAAGTATAACTTCTTACTTGGGTACCCAAGCACCCAGTGTGCACTGGTTCTTTTATTATGGTACTATTAAATAGGAATTTCTTGGCTTAAAAGTATACTCAACACCCAAAAAAATTACGTCATTTGTTAAATATACATTACTGTTGAAATAAACGCTTGCAACAGATCATTGTCCATAAGATACTGTGTATTTTTGTTAGTTAGCATCGACCACTTGTCCCCTGCAGGTGGCGTTGTTTCAAATTGCTGCACGAAACAAATAATTTTAAATGTATTATTTTGTATGTGAAACAACACTTAACATAAAGTAGTCTTAAAGACGTTATTCACACATAGCATTTTCTGCACTATCTTCCTGAAATTTTAACAGGACAACTATAGTTATTGGAAAATTTGGTATTTAGAGTTAGATTAGGATACAAAAACGAAACAAATTAAGAGAAATAACTTGTTTTATTCAACTGATATGACAGATTAAAATATAATGCAATTTGAAATAGTTCATATAAAACTGTATTTTAAAAATGTAACAGAAATTAAGATTGAATACTTTAGATTGACTTCAAATAATTTAAAAATACACAATCAGAATAAATACTTAATACTGATATTTACAAAGAATATTGAACTTTATAAGATAAAATAAATAGAAAATACATATTGATTATCTTGGTTCACATTCTGTAAACATAAAGAGCAGGATAGACTGTAGAGTTTCATTAATTTCTATTTTATAATTTTTTTCTAATGCAGAGCGACACATTGGACAAGTATAACTATTAACTTCAAAACTTCTTTTTAAGCAAGCACTGCATATATTGTGTGCACATGGTGTCGTGATAGGCTTGTGTACTAAATCTTGGCAAATAATACAAATAAATTCTGCAGCAACTTTTTCATAAAATGCTTGCTTCCCATCAGCAACATACTCCCTACATTGGCTCCACAATTTAGCATTAGCCGAATCTGTTTCTATTAATTCCAAAAGTTTATTGTTCAATTTGTAGCCATTTTTCTGTTTTTTCGCTGGAGAATCGATTGTATCAGTTATCAAGTCTAATTTGCGTTTTTTTGTCTCATTTTTCTGATTATTTTTCGCTCCATTTTCTTTATTTTTTTTTTTTAGAGCTTCTTGATAACCCTCAGGATATATAATTTTTAGATTCAATTCTTTTATTCTGGCTATGCCCTCTTTTGTCCATGGAGCCGGTACCGGGTCATCTCTTCTTAACAAGTAGCGCCACACTTTAAATCCACTCTGTCCTTTTCCTTGCCAGTACTTGACTACTTTATAAATGCCGTCATATCGGTTTCCATCATTAGGAGCATAGTGGCTGTGTTTTGCCAGTTTAAAATTTCTGACAACTCGAATTGGTATACCTTGTTTCCAGTCTGTAGCTTCAGCCCCATTTGGATTGAGTGTAGCTTTGCAGTTTAAAGCTAAAGCTTTATTCATAAGGGTCAATTGCTGGTCAGAACTTTGTTTTGCTGTCCTCTTGTTGCCAGACAAATCCCTGCCCCCAGATCCAGTATAAAAAAATTCTTCTCCATTGTCTACGTCATCTTCGTATCCTCCTGATAAGACAATAGAGAAGGCACACATGTCAGAACGGCCATGTATGCCAGCCACGTGAGGTCTATGAACACCAGCTTCAGACACTTGAAATCTATACTTCCAAGTGGTGCCCACTTCTATACCAGGAATGGGACCTTTATGATTAAGTGGGACAATAGTACAGACTTTTGTTCGACCCACACATGCCATTCCCTTTCCCCAATCTCTTTTCTTGACAACAGCAATACCACTCACCTTTTTTGCCATTACTTTTTGACCAATTCTTACAATCTCATTTGCATTCACCTTACAATTTGGACAATACCAATCATCATCTTTAGGAATTTCAGTCAACGGAGGTTTTAAGCAACTTAAATGATAAGCATCATCACATTCATCGCAAAGTAAGGTAAGATGAGGGTCCTTCTTCTCAGCGCAAACTCTACAACTACACTCTCTACACTTCTTACGCGGGTTATCTTGGCAGCTTTTACATTTCACCGGTATTTCTCTACGAGACTTAGGTATGCGCAATGTCGTTAAAGTGTCATCTCTTTCAGTCAGCAGGACTGGCTTTTCTATTCTGTAGACTCCAAGAGATGTATTAGTAGTGCAGTTATCAATATTATTATAAATATTGCTTTGATTTCCCACATGAATCGTACCAGTTAATTTGTTTATACTTTGAGTGCATTCTATTTTTTTTATCGTAAAATCATACCAGTATCCAATTTCTTTTGCATTTTCTAAATTGTAATTTAACATAACTCTTTGACCAATTTCTAACTCATCAAAATTTAAAACTTTCCAAGCCCTAGGTCTTAAAAACTTTTCTTCTACATTAAACGGCTCGTCATTAGAATCTGTCAAATCCCATCGGATTTTGTAAAACAATTTTCCAGCATTAAAAAATATTCGCAGAATAATTGCCTCGTACCAAGCTCCATGAGCATTGTCGGTACAATCAACTGCATCTCCTATTTTATAATATTGGCTAACAGCATCAATTTCTGTCTCTTTATCTTTCTCTTGATTTTTATCTTTTGTGTTTTTCACTAACGTATCTCTTTTCTTGTTTTCTTTACTGTTTGTCGATTTTTGCTCTGATTTGACCATGACCTACAAAAAATTTTAAAATGTTAAAAATTCAGAAACTCTGAAGGAACTTACAATTTTACAATATTACTGCTCATTACAAGAAAAAATAATAATATGAAATTGAATTTTAACATAATGTGCAAGTCAGATCAATATCAAAAAATTTGTTAGAAACGTAAGAAAAAACCAGAAGGACTATTATTAACTCGTAGTAATGATTAAATAATGCAAAATAAACTAAATTAGATCCTCTCTAAAAGGGATAAAATTTCCGCATTGATGGTATCTAAGATACTTAATATACATAATATAAGAAATAAGTTCCAAATATGAATCAGATAGTAAAAAGACAAGCTTGTATCTTAAAAACTAAAATAAAAGCAAACTTGAGGAGTTTCTTCGTCATTTTTAGTAGTTAAAAATATAATTTTTCTCCTATTGCTTTATATAGCTTCCAACAAATTTTTACAGCTACCTTTGTAAGATCCCCATAACCTTCACAATGTACGTAAGGATTTATACTATCACAGCTTGTTAAATATTCTAACGGTAATCCTCCACAAATCAACTCGAGCAAAACTCTTACGAAGTGCGTCTTTGATTAAATAATTGTTTTGTTAATTAAAACCTACGTAAAAAAAATTTTTTTTTTTATTTTGCTATAAATTTTCATTGTACGTAAAATTGTAACATAATTCAAGAATAATTATAAAAAACTTAGTTACGTAATACCAGAAAAAAAATTATCATTATTATCATTCTTCTCCGAACACGTATTATTAAATACCACGTACAACAAAATTCTGTCAGATACAAATATCAGAATACTTTATTAACATGCACAATTCATACATATTATTAATTTCTTTTTAAACTATGTTTTCATTTCAAAATCACTGTCAATCCAATTTCAACAAAAAATCATCTTCACCATTGTACCTCAATGATTTTCCTTTCAACTGACCATAGGATAATTAATTTGTTATGAATTTTGAACCACTTTTATTAGAACTTTGTTTTCAAGTTTTTTTTTAATAATTATTGAAAACACTAAAACTAAAGGAAACAGCTTTTTGAATGAAATGCAAAGTAATGTAGATGTTTTTCTCAAATTTTATGGTGCTTTTGCTATAAAAACTTTAGTACCATTTTTCTCCACTTACAATTTCTTTTTTGGTGATGTACATCAATCAAACTGACAGATTTGCAATCGTCTATCATTAATGATTATGTAATATTTGTAATGAATCCATAAAAACTATTTATAAATATCCCTGTAGAGCTTGGATAGGTAAGTGGTTAATGTACTAACCTCCTAGTCTAAGAAAATCAATTAATTAGGTGTCGTTATCTCGTAGAAAGATATGGAGAGTTTTTCTCAGATCATTCAATAAGCTGAATGTCCAAGGATGCTGAAAAACTACTTATTAATTTTTTGACCTATAACAGTTTTCTTCGGTTGATGGACCTCCAGAGGCTAACTTTACAAGGAAGAAAATAACAAATCAGCTCATTTGAAAAGTCACTATCGAGTTTGAAAAACGTAGTATGGTGAAATTATAGTCAATGGAAGAGTTCTTTTCGATCAACCGCATAACGCTAGCGTGTGTTTTAAACAATCGCTACAATAGTACCTGTTAGGATAGCTGAACAAGTCATCAGAGGGAAATTAGCTCTGTGGGTCAGCACAGAAAACTCGAATACTTAGGGAAAGAGATGAGATTTCAAGTAAAAATAGGAATAAAAGATAGGAACTTAAAATACATAAGAACCCCGGAACGACTGTAAGCAAAATGCAATACAATACAATTTGAATATCAATATCAAATTTATCTATGTCCATACAAATTAAATAATCTATTGCATAGTAATACTCTATTTTCATTTTGAACTGGTTTACAATTTTATGATTAAGAAAATGAAAATATTTACATTCAAATCCACACTACAAATTTGAAGTTCACAAAGTTATTTTTACTTCTTAGAGACTTCGTTATAATTTTAATACTAATGCTAAATATCCATTATTAGTTTGACGAATGACAGCAGATAATAACAAAAAAGCTGTACATAGTGTTTGTCATCTTCTAATTGTCCTTTTTACTTAGCTTCTTTTAAAACTAATTTTTTTTTATCAGCTTACCGCGACAGCCAATTGGCCTAGTCACCGCGGCTACACATACACACAAACACGCACACACACACACACACACCGCTTGTGTATTGGGGTGTATTACCGCACCCTTTAATCAGCCCCTTAATTAATATCGTACCTACTATACCATGGGCACAGTAGAAATATTTCCGGTTCAACCTCTTACTAGTTAAGCTGGCACTCTCTGCACCAATGATGCTTCGGGTTCACTCGACACTGTGTAGCCTTTTCCCAGAGATGACTCCATATTTCAAGATATCTACATTTCACCAGTTAAGCCAACTCTCTCTGCCAAAGCATCGAATCGAGGCTAATTAGCATTCCCAGAAAAGCCCCACATTTCTGGGACCACTTCTCACCGACAAGGCCAACGATTCCTCCGTGGCGCTTGGTATGGGATCCGTTAATCCCTATCTATAGCCATAACACTACTCCACATCTACTCTGCTCTGAAGACCTGGAAGGGCAAGAAAAAAATCCTGGAATCACTCTGAAGAAATTCTACAAAAAAGTTCACTGCGAAATAGCTGGGGTTTCATTAGGAATTTTTTTTAGTCAAAATAGTTTTTGAAAAAATTTGTACTCACAGGAATCGAACACACGACCCCTAAAACGGTGTTTTACCAGTAAGAAACACGCTTACCACTGAGTTGACGCCGCTCTAATATATATATATATATTGAGAAAAATGTATATATATTTTTTTTCAACGTCAATTCTAGAATATATTACTTGATTAATGGTGCACAACTTGGAAATTCTTATAATTTTGAAGCAGAATTTATGGGACTTAAGAATCTATCATTATCATTAATATCCTGTACAATATCTAAATCAAAATCATTTCCTTATTTTTTGCCTCTTTTTTTGGAACTCCAATAACAAACGTATTTCACACTTTTAATAGGCGTACAATATTAAATATTCATAGAAAATTCAATGTAACTAGCCTAATTTATTCAACTCTATTCTATATTAGTATAATAACGTACACCCATCGTAATCAATAATTAAGTTAATTAAAATTGTAATTAAAATTGTAGCTCTTTAATAGGTAGACTGAATGCAAGATTTTTTAGACAAGCTGTATAAAAAATTACATAAATTGTTTTTTTCATATTTGCGGTACGCAAAATTGAATGTTTAAGTTGGTATAAAAGTTTTATATATTCATCGTTATTTTTTTCTAATACCAATTAAAGCGATTAGTATTTCCGGAACGCTGGCTCAAAAAGTAAAACACCTTCAACTGATTAATGTTGATTGACTCGGTAAATGCTTTTGTCTAAAAAGATATACGTTTGTACAGAAAAAATAATTACTAATGCTAAATGTTACATTTAAAAAAAATTGTACATCAAGATTTGTCTTAAAGTAAATATAATTAAAAGTATACTTTGAAAACTCAATATCTGGGCTAAGAAATACAGAATCACTACATTTAAATAAGACATATTTTTGATAATGGATAAATTTGTTTTAATAATGAAGACACTAGTGAATTTTCAATGATCTATAATAAGGACACAATTAATTAGTTAACATTTTGTAATACAACTTTTTTTAAAAGAAAAAGGCGTTTTTAATATTAAAATACTTATGCAATGATTAATTGTACAGGAAATAACACTTATTTACAAGATTCACAATGATAGCAATAACTTTTTTTATGCATATAAAATTTGATAAAAACTAATTGAAAGTTATACACTTTCTTTATTTGAGTACTTAAATATCTTAATTATTGATAATACGTTTTTTAACGTTTTTGCGTTGGTAGAGAATGACCTAACGATTTTAACTTGACTAAAAATTTAACTTAAATTTATTTTTATGGGCAGTTTGAGGTGCGTTAACTTCAAGAACAGTATAACTATAAATGAAAAGCAAAAGTTTTTAGTTAAACATAACTAAGGAATAATTGGACATAACTAAGGAGTAGTGAGGATACTTATGAGCTGCACTTGCTCATCGAAAAATAAATTTATTTTTCTACTTTGGACGTTTACAGAGCCCTCAGTAGAAAAAGTAGAGTTCACACATAACGCGAATTTAACCAGGGTAAGCCAAAGGAGTTCCTCGGGCCTGATGCTTGCCCTGACGACATGCGCTACCAGGTACTGTAACTACTATTTTGTATATCACTACAACAAAATTGAGCCACTTATCACCGACGCTGGCTCACCCAAAAATTCATCTAATTGTTGTTAAACTAAAAATGAATTGAACCGTTCATCACTAGCCCTTGCTGACCTAAAAGTTTCTGTAATTATTGTCACACTAAAAAACGGTAGAGCTACTAATCTTCGGAATTTTTTGCCCAAAAATTTATTCTATTGTCGTAAAACTAAAAAACGATAGAGCTACTGATGGCTGGCACTTGCTTGTTCAAAAGTTTATTCAATTATTTATTGTGAAACTGAAAAGTAGTAGAGCTACTCATCGCTGCTGCTGCTTGTTCACCCAAGAATTCATTCAATTGTTAAAAAACTAAAAAACGGTTAAGCTACCGGCCGTCGACACTTGCTTGCTTAAAAATTTATTGAACTGTCGTGTGCTCACCCTAAGATTTATTAAATTATTATCGTTAAACTGAAGGGTAGTAAATCTATACATCGTTGGTGCTTTCTCACCCAAGAATTGATTTAATTTTTGTTAAACTGAATAGTAGTAGATCTGCTCAACTTCCAATTTATCACATAAAAAACGGGAGCGAAAAAATATAGGGAAAAAATTTTTTAGAGGAAACAAAAATCATCACACCTTTCTTATTTTTTTCATCACACCTAAAATATATACTTGCAACAAGGAAACAGGAGCAGTCAGTTGTAAAGCGCAACTAGAAGAAGCGTAACGCAAAGGTGATTCAATTACATTTGAAGTGACAGAAGAATGAAAAAAAAGAGAAAGATCAGCAAAGCTGAACACTTAAAAAGTCATCAGTAAAGCAAGAGAACACTGAATGAGCCAATCATTCATGGGATGGTAAAGGGTAGTTAAATCATGACAATAGGGGATTTGAGCGAAAAGAAAATAAAAAAAGGAACTTACTTATTATAAACGAAGCGCTTAATTAGAAAAAGCATGGATCAGATGAAAGTTGGGCAAAACCCTGAAAAAAGTAAGAGCTCATGAACGTTACGGGAAACGGCAACATTTAAAAACATGATTGTATTATTTAATTCAAACTTAACAGCAAAAAAATTAAGAAAAATTCGGCTACATTGAAAGCTCTTCAAAATGTGTGCTACTAACACTAGGAAAATTTTAAGAACAGATCACGAATCAGGAAATTTTTCGCATCAAGAGCGTTATTTTCAACTCGTTTACAACGGATGGGAAACAGTTAGAAAAAAAGGGTGAGGACATGAATCGATAGAAGCTTCATGAATGATATGCACTCAAACATAGCGAGGTGTAGTCTAGCGCTGGCGCGCACGTATCTCGGTGAGTGCTAGGTGATATACTATTTCACAACTCGCTCGTAATCTAAGACAAGTAGCTGAAAAAATAAATAAAAATGCACAAATTCATAGATTTTTATATATTCTTTTTTAATCCACAGGAAAATTCAGATTGAAACTTGGCTTTAACATCAAAAAAGGAGCAGATCTTTCAAGAAGTTGAAGTGGCAGCAAACACATGTAGTTTTCATGATATACATATTTATAAATAATTAAGCTAGCAACAAAAATGAGACTATTTGATTTTACATCTTCGTATTTATTTACATGTATTTACAGTATTTTATTATAAACTGTTTTTTGTCACTTTGCGTTCTAAGTAAGATTTTTTTGAAACAGTTTTCTTATTTTTTTTGTTCGAGTAACATCTTTTGATTTTTCTGATTTTTTAAACGTTTTCTTAAAAGGTGGAAACAAATGAAACGCTACTGATGCGGAAGATTCTTTCAACTCTAAATGAGTGATATCTTAAGGTTTTATACAATGGTACGATAGTTTTCAGTGGAGATCTAAATTCAAACTAAGGTTCCCTAAAAATATAAGTCATAACTCATAAAGTAGCATAAATAAATGAAGTACAAACTTATCTTCAAGATCACATCTTTTTTATAGAAATGAGAGACATAGCGTGACAGGTTGTAAACAAAGTAGATAGAACTGTGTCATCTGATAAAACAACAGGTCTTGCTCACCTCGTCTCGCTACCTTGCCGCGCTAAATTTTCGTACTTCTTGTCGCAAACATTTAAGGTTTTTTTAAATATAATACGAATGATTGTTATTATTTATTTGAACTATAATGGATAGAACTTAACTATAATTTCGTACATTTCAAAAATATGAAAATTAAATATGCTTTTTTTGAATTCTTTGAAATAGAGAAATAATTTAATATTTAAAGAAGTTAACTTTACGAATTTGTTATTAATACATCCTAAAAAAAATTTTTAAATTGAAAATTAATTGTGAAAAAGAAAAAACACATAAAAATCTGTCAATTTGTTCATTTTCATTTAATTTTTTACTAACTTGTTTTGGATTACAGGTGAGTTGTGAAACAGTATCACTCAGCACTCACCGAGATACGTGCGATCTAGCGCTAGACTACACATTGCTATTTTCAAGTACATGTCATTTGTAAAGCTTTTTAAGTCCCAGCTTAAAAATTGGCCAAGTTAAAAAAAAAAAAAAAAAAAAGTACTTTGAAAAAAACATCCTTAACTGGGAAATCGATTTAAGCAAGAAACAAAATTTGTTAGGTAAAAACTGACTGCACTATATGAAAAAACAGGTCAAAATTTATCGTTTTATATCCTTAACTTTTTTTAAAACTATTTTTCATACGTTGTAAACGAGTTAAAAATAACGCTTTTCATGCGAAAAAGACATTTTTAACACTTATTAATTAGAACATTTAAATATTCATCGTATGTATCAATACTCATCGTTAAAAATAAAATTCTTTCACAAATTTTGGGTAATAAACAAATTTTACAGCAATACTTTACAGCGTGATGAGACAGATCGACTTTCAGTAAGTAGTATATGCTCTATAGACCAAAAGCTGAGGCCCAAGGATGATCGAAAATCTCAACCAGCTGTCACTCTTACCAAAATTGAAAATCCTGATGATTCAGAGATCCCAAATATTTTTGTCATATTTAATGCTGGTAAAGAGTCATGTGGTTATGAAAGTAGCGCTATGTGGTCGATTTTATAAACCAGCCGCAACTTTGACCAAAGGATAGAAAACAAAAAGTAGAATAACTATATGTCATTTGAATCTTTGTCTTTCTTTACTACAATGAAATATGACAAAAATATTTTGGATCTTCACCAATATTGAGGTTCTTTAATGCTGGTGAGAGTGATACATAACCTAAAGAGTGTTAACTTTCTTGAATGCTCTCGTTATATATACAATATACCTTATACTTACTGATTACGAATTTGTAAGAGCACTTATGAGAAATTTACTTTTAATCCTTGTCATAATTATTGATTACAGTGCGAGAGCACTAAGCACGAACCGTAAGTTAGGTAGAAATATACATATATGAAAATTGCAGTCAATGCGAGATTCCCTAATCCCCATTAAGAGTAATAGCTGCATGTAACTTGAACACTAGATATTATTTTCACTATCTCGTGTTATTTGGATCACTGTACTTTTACCATCGGAACGCAATATTACTATCATCTTATATTTTTCGAAGGGATGTGAAACGTATATTTACTATCCAAAAGTAAAATTTTTATCATCTAGTAATTTTTTACCGATTTTATTTATCATGCAGCTAGTAAAATCAATATGCTGAGCATAGGTCTCACTTTTACCTATGCTCAGTACATTAATTTTAATAGCAGATAGTAATATAAATACATTGCTAGTAAAATTATGATGCTTAAGACATAGTTTTCACCATCAGATATTATAAACACTGTGCTTAGGATAATAAAAAAAGTAACTATCCACTAGTAATTATACTACAGCATTTTTTACAGTGTAAGTATTGAGTGGCAAGCATCAAAATTTTTGTTTATTTCGTATTTAGTGACTCTGTTGTTCGAGCTTATACGAATTCCGACGAAAAGCACACATAGTGCTACAAAAATCAAACTTGAGTACCGGAACGGACTTAAACGGGACATAGGATAAACCAGTAACTATTCCTACGAGCGATTCCCAATAACAACGATCTGAAAGTCTACAAGGCAGGCTTCGTGGATACTGTTGACCAGGTAAGCAATTGTTTTATAGAATAAGGAATTTTTTTCAATTTCTTTTTGGTTGCTTCTCTTTCCTTTTTTCCTTGACCCCGGGATGATAAAAATAAGATCTAGCATAACAAACCTACAACGATAGAGGGATTTATTTAGTAAGCCCAGTGGAAATACAGGAAACGTCCGAAAGTAATAACTCGCACCCGTATCAGCTGGAGGTTAGATTGTTATTTTCTTTATATCATTATTTATTTCCATTCCACTACCAACGAAAATAAGGCAAAAAATTAAAATAAACCGAGTGAAAGACGAACGCCACTCTTTTGCTTTCTTTTCTCGTCTGTTATCATTTGTCGAGTCTAATTATTGTCAAGCCGTTACATAGTTTATCAATTGCGGTCCCACAACTTGAATAATACACAAGCTTAACCGGAAAAATACGTTTCACAACACACCAATACAAAAAGAACGATGACTCATTTCGGTGATGTCATCCACAAGTTGGCAAGTGATAGCGAAGGCCCAAGTAATACAACGACCGATACGTGCAGGCTAAGGCTCGGTAGGGATCCAAGAACGAAACGTATGTCGGAACAAATGTTACAAGTGGAGCTCTAACCGGAAGAGTGTGAGAAACTAGACGGCTTGGATGAGGAAAATAAAGGCGATAGTAATGGACTTATTCTCGGAAATAAAGGCTAATTAAAAGAATGCAAGTTTCAGCGAACGAGTCATCAAGGGAAATACTAAAGGAACTACAAAAATATGCGGGGCAAGAATAGAAGAAACAAACATACTGTCAACACAATTGGGCATGCCAGGGAAACCAGAATGGCCAATTTTCGCTACACTAGGCAATAAGTATACAGAGTCAAGAAACTTTACAGCAGAAGACATACAAAATCAACAGCTATGGAATATAGTAAAGGCAATGAGCGATGAACTTGAGAGAGTTAAGGAGGCCACGTTTATGGCAGCGATACTCACACAAATAGGGCAAATTTTGATACGAATAGAGATAGACAATGTGGTGACATAACCTCAATCATGGCCCTATATACGGAGAGCATGCACCGTACACAATGACTACCTGCGCAGATTGCAGAGCTCGAAGCAAAATATTATGTCCACGCTCAACCATATGACGAGCAATGTCTCGTTTTTCAACGGGGATGTAATCAACTAACGGCTATTCAAGATAACGGTGCGAATGGTCGCGCGAGTGATATGGCCTAAAAACGAACTATTTTTTTGGGCACTCTCGCCAATAGACTAAGAGATAGAGCAGCAGAGCATTTCGCACCGATACTCACACAGTTTTTAATAGTTGAGAAGTTTATTAAAAAGTTTTTGAATACATACTGCAGCAATAATGACGTCAACTTGCTCATGACAAAGTTGAGAGTGATAACACATCAAGACAACAAACCTGAAGAAGACTACAGTGGACAACAGTTGTACAACAGATTAACTATGGTGTTCGATATGAGGCCGTACTTTCTTCTTATTCAAAAACAGACGCTGAAATCAAGTGATGAATCAGAGTCAGTGAAGTAATTTATACACGGATTACTTTTAACTTTTAGTTAAAGAATATCAAGAATATCAATATCCGAGAGCACTAGAGAAAGCGATCATAGAGGCACTGAAAATCGAAAACAACCTTAGCCTGCGTTAACCAGTCACATACTTACCATCAATGGAAAAATATAGGGTATGCAGAATATGCCTACCAACTGGAGTACTATCTAAAAGAGGGAAGGATCCACTCTTGTGCCAAAAACTAAATAAAATTGAAAACTATTCCTTTAAATACGTCGAAAATCTGGAGTTCATGACGGTAACGGTGCTTTAATCAAACACTTGAAGATGCATCAAAGCTCTTAAGGGAATAATAATAGCAAACAGCATTAAAAGAATAAAAGTCATTAGAGATCTAGCAATCCTCAATTTTACGCAATGAGGATATTTACCGACACCTTTGAGGAGGTATTCAAAAATACTAGTCTAGCCACAGTACTCTACACACTAATAATTTCAACAACGAATGAAAGATTTAAAATCATTAGAGAGAACTATAAAGAAGCAGCAGTAGGATGGTACAAAGGCATGAACAAAACGTTTAGAAGGATCGCAAAAGACTAGTATTAGAGAAATATGGGCCCAGATGTAGGGGAAGTTATTTTGGAATGTCCTTCATGTCAGACGAAAAAACTTGTCAAAGTAAAAACAAAACAAGCTATGCTCATTACGGACACACCAAGCAGACCATTTAAAAAAATTTGAATGGATTCGAATAAATCAGTAAGCCTTAAGCAAATCAACACACACATATATTACCAATGCAGGACTGGCTGTCCCTAAGAGCGATCACGAATGAATTTGTAGCATATTTCAGAGCTTCTGAACATTTGCTACCCAACCAGGATACCCATTTCATGAGTAAAAGCATAGATAAGCTCGCAAGATTGCTTAAAATAGACAAATTGGGTGGCACAACCTTTCGCCCTCAGACAAATTGAGCCATTGAACGAATGCATCACACTCACAGAATACATAGAAGCCTATGTAGAGCAAAACGATCAGTGAGATAAATACCTACCTATGAACATGCACTCATATAATACTGCAGACCATTAAAGCACAGAATATTCACGATACGAACTTGTTCACTTTCTTAACACTTTCTTACTTTAAAATATCACCCAGTTAGTTTAGGCGCCAGGTAGGGTCCGGTGGCCTTTTCAATTAGAATGGACCCACCAAAGTTTTTTAAATGTATTTTTGCCTGCTGAACACGATTATCGATGGTGGGTCGCGATCCGGATGGACAATTTTTTTTTATCAACAAATTTTATAAACAAATGAAAATTATTCATTTTTTTGGAAGAAAAAAAGTTTTTCCTATTCTTTAG
>NW_019379488.1:723718-754010 GCF_000648655.2 Copidosoma floridanum | reverse complement strand
ACAATTTGAGAGGTGTTGAGTTGAAAAATATTAATCGGGCTTTAAGTAGCAAGCTATTGAAAATAGCAAAAAACGCATTTTTTGAAAGTTGTCGAATTTTTTACGGGAAAAGTATTGGGTTTAGGCATATGGTGTATGTAAACTTTTTTGTTCAAAATGAGCTAAAGAATAGGAAAAAAATTTTTTTTCTAAAAAAAATGAATAATTTTTATTTGTTTATAAAATTTGTTGATAAAAAAAAATTATCCATCCGGATCGCGACCCACCATCGATAATCGTGTTCAGCAGGCAAAAATACATTTAAAAAACTTTGGTGGGTCCGTTCTAATTGAAAAGGCCATGGGACCCTACCTGGCACCTAAACTAAGTGGTCAGATATCGTAAAAATACTTTAAAGAGCTGGTAATAACACTGACGGAGACGAGAACAATTGCTGAAATAAATCAGGTACAAACAAAATACCGGTTGAAGATTTATTATGATCGTCAACTAAATATGAGATATTACCTCAAGGGAAAAATGGTTTACGTGAAATCAAACGGAAAGATTAATGCTCAGTAAGAGGGTTCGTACAAAATAACAGATATTGATTATGCAAAACAAAATGTAAAGCTTCAAAGAAAAGATAAGGTAAGAGTATTGCCCGTAAATAACATCAATAAAGTATGCGTGTTGAAGGACTTACCAGAGAATGCAAACAGGGAGTAGGACAGGGAGGTACAGACTTAAACATTCAACTTCGCTTGAAATTCCCGCAGCCCCCCAGACACATCACGATAATATAAAATATATAGGGATAAGCAAGAAAAATTTATGACATCCGATATCAATAAAGCAAAAGAAGCAGAGGTAAGATCGGTGAATAATACAGGCAATAGTAAGAGAAATATTTTCAGATAGACGACAAATCAAATAGCATGGGGTATCAATTATTAAATTGTTTAAGCAAAGCTAAAGTAGGGCATATAGTACTACCTCATATAATTAGTTTTTTTATGAAGAAAAAGGAAAAAACATGCTAGTAAACTAATGCACGTATCGTATTTAAATCAACGCATAAGTTAACATAAACCAGAAGAACAATAAATTTAAATCTTTTTAACGCTCAAGAAAAAGAAGCACAAATGATACGACGAAAAGATGCGGAGAGTCACAAAGAAGCAGTATGGTAAAACTCAAGAGCAGTTGATATTTGCATTAATTTTGTTTATTTGCATATGTATACATCCTAGTGGGGCTTCATCCCCTGCGCGCTTCATGCGCCAACCCCCCCTCTCCCGAATACTCTACCTTAAAATAATAGTTGTACAATTCAATATAACTACTTTATTTCAGTCTTGAATTCTGAGCCATGTGATCTCATACCTTAAATTGCATACAAATATTTTTATGACAAGAAATGTAGTTTTTGGAACAGAAATAAAATATAAAGTTTTGTTGAAATTAGTGATATTTTTGATACATTTGAATATTAAAATTTAAATTTCACTCTGATTCAGGAATAATTTAGATAGTAAAAGTAATTTGAATTTCCAACTTTTTTCCGGTAGTAATAACAGCGGGCATCAGGACTTATAACACTACGATAATATCAGAATTAAGGCAAAAAGGTAAAAACTGACTGCACTATATGAAAAAACAGGTCAAAATTTATCGTTTTATATCCTTAACTTTTTTTAAAACTATTTTTCATACGTTGTAAACGAGTTAAAAATAACGCTTTTCATGCGAAAAAGACATTTTTAACACTTATTAATTAGAACATTTAAATATTCATCGTATGTATCAATACTCATCGTTAAAAATAAAATTCTTTCACAAATTTTGGGTAATAAACAAATTTTACAGCAATACTTTACAGCGTGATGAGACAGATCGACTTTCAGTAAGTAGTATATGCTCTATAGACCAAAAGCTGAGGCCCAAGGATGATCGAAAATCTCAACCAGCTGTCACTCTTACCAAAATTGAAAATCCTGATGATTCAGAGATCCCAAATATTTTTGTCATATTTAATGCTGGTAAAGAGTCATGTGGTTATGAAAGTAGCGCTATGTGGTCGATTTTATAAACCAGCCGCAACTTTGACCAAAGGATAGAAAACAAAAAGTAGAATAACTATATGTCATTTGAATCTTTGTCTTTCTTTACTACAATGAAATATGACAAAAATATTTTGGATCTTCACCAATATTGAGGTTCTTTAATGCTGGTGAGAGTGATACATAACCTAAAGAGTGTTAACTTTCTTGAATGCTCTCGTTATATATACAATATACCTTATACTTACTGATTACGAATTTGTAAGAGCACTTATGAGAAATTTACTTTTAATCCTTGTCATAATTATTGATTACAGTGCGAGAGCACTAAGCACGAACCGTAAGTTAGGTAGAAATATACATATATGAAAATTGCAGTCAATGCGAGATTCCCTAATCCCCATTAAGAGTAATAGCTGCATGTAACTTGAACACTAGATATTATTTTCACTATCTCGTGTTATTTGGATCACTGTACTTTTACCATCGGAACGCAATATTACTATCATCTTATATTTTTCGAAGGGATGTGAAACGTATATTTACTATCCAAAAGTAAAATTTTTATCATCTAGTAATTTTTTACCGATTTTATTTATCATGCAGCTAGTAAAATCAATATGCTGAGCATAGGTCTCACTTTTACCTATGCTCAGTACATTAATTTTAATAGCAGATAGTAATATAAATACATTGCTAGTAAAATTATGATGCTTAAGACATAGTTTTCACCATCAGATATTATAAACACTGTGCTTAGGATAATAAAAAAAGTAACTATCCACTAGTAATTATACTACAGCATTTTTTACAGTGTAAGTATTGAGTGGCAAGCATCAAAATTTTTGTTTATTTCGTATTTAGTGACTCTGTTGTTCGAGCTTATACGAATTCCGACGAAAAGCACACATAGTGCTACAAAAATCAAACTTGAGTACCGGAACGGACTTAAACGGGACATAGGATAAACCAGTAACTATTCCTACGAGCGATTCCCAATAACAACGATCTGAAAGTCTACAAGGCAGGCTTCGTGGATACTGTTGACCAGGTAAGCAATTGTTTTATAGAATAAGGAATTTTTTTCAATTTCTTTTTGGTTGCTTCTCTTTCCTTTTTTCCTTGACCCCGGGATGATAAAAATAAGATCTAGCATAACAAACCTACAACGATAGAGGGATTTATTTAGTAAGCCCAGTGGAAATACAGGAAACGTCCGAAAGTAATAACTCGCACCCGTATCAGCTGGAGGTTAGATTGTTATTTTCTTTATATCATTATTTATTTCCATTCCACTACCAACGAAAATAAGGCAAAAAATTAAAATAAACCGAGTGAAAGACGAACGCCACTCTTTTGCTTTCTTTTCTCGTCTGTTATCATTTGTCGAGTCTAATTATTGTCAAGCCGTTACATAGTTTATCAATTGCGGTCCCACAACTTGAATAATACACAAGCTTAACCGGAAAAATACGTTTCACAACACACCAATACAAAAAGAACGATGACTCATTTCGGTGATGTCATCCACAAGTTGGCAAGTGATAGCGAAGGCCCAAGTAATACAACGACCGATACGTGCAGGCTAAGGCTCGGTAGGGATCCAAGAACGAAACGTATGTCGGAACAAATGTTACAAGTGGAGCTCTAACCGGAAGAGTGTGAGAAACTAGACGGCTTGGATGAGGAAAATAAAGGCGATAGTAATGGACTTATTCTCGGAAATAAAGGCTAATTAAAAGAATGCAAGTTTCAGCGAACGAGTCATCAAGGGAAATACTAAAGGAACTACAAAAATATGCGGGGCAAGAATAGAAGAAACAAACATACTGTCAACACAATTGGGCATGCCAGGGAAACCAGAATGGCCAATTTTCGCTACACTAGGCAATAAGTATACAGAGTCAAGAAACTTTACAGCAGAAGACATACAAAATCAACAGCTATGGAATATAGTAAAGGCAATGAGCGATGAACTTGAGAGAGTTAAGGAGGCCACGTTTATGGCAGCGATACTCACACAAATAGGGCAAATTTTGATACGAATAGAGATAGACAATGTGGTGACATAACCTCAATCATGGCCCTATATACGGAGAGCATGCACCGTACACAATGACTACCTGCGCAGATTGCAGAGCTCGAAGCAAAATATTATGTCCACGCTCAACCATATGACGAGCAATGTCTCGTTTTTCAACGGGGATGTAATCAACTAACGGCTATTCAAGATAACGGTGCGAATGGTCGCGCGAGTGATATGGCCTAAAAACGAACTATTTTTTTGGGCACTCTCGCCAATAGACTAAGAGATAGAGCAGCAGAGCATTTCGCACCGATACTCACACAGTTTTTAATAGTTGAGAAGTTTATTAAAAAGTTTTTGAATACATACTGCAGCAATAATGACGTCAACTTGCTCATGACAAAGTTGAGAGTGATAACACATCAAGACAACAAACCTGAAGAAGACTACAGTGGACAACAGTTGTACAACAGATTAACTATGGTGTTCGATATGAGGCCGTACTTTCTTCTTATTCAAAAACAGACGCTGAAATCAAGTGATGAATCAGAGTCAGTGAAGTAATTTATACACGGATTACTTTTAACTTTTAGTTAAAGAATATCAAGAATATCAATATCCGAGAGCACTAGAGAAAGCGATCATAGAGGCACTGAAAATCGAAAACAACCTTAGCCTGCGTTAACCAGTCACATACTTACCATCAATGGAAAAATATAGGGTATGCAGAATATGCCTACCAACTGGAGTACTATCTAAAAGAGGGAAGGATCCACTCTTGTGCCAAAAACTAAATAAAATTGAAAACTATTCCTTTAAATACGTCGAAAATCTGGAGTTCATGACGGTAACGGTGCTTTAATCAAACACTTGAAGATGCATCAAAGCTCTTAAGGGAATAATAATAGCAAACAGCATTAAAAGAATAAAAGTCATTAGAGATCTAGCAATCCTCAATTTTACGCAATGAGGATATTTACCGACACCTTTGAGGAGGTATTCAAAAATACTAGTCTAGCCACAGTACTCTACACACTAATAATTTCAACAACGAATGAAAGATTTAAAATCATTAGAGAGAACTATAAAGAAGCAGCAGTAGGATGGTACAAAGGCATGAACAAAACGTTTAGAAGGATCGCAAAAGACTAGTATTAGAGAAATATGGGCCCAGATGTAGGGGAAGTTATTTTGGAATGTCCTTCATGTCAGACGAAAAAACTTGTCAAAGTAAAAACAAAACAAGCTATGCTCATTACGGACACACCAAGCAGACCATTTAAAAAAATTTGAATGGATTCGAATAAATCAGTAAGCCTTAAGCAAATCAACACACACATATATTACCAATGCAGGACTGGCTGTCCCTAAGAGCGATCACGAATGAATTTGTAGCATATTTCAGAGCTTCTGAACATTTGCTACCCAACCAGGATACCCATTTCATGAGTAAAAGCATAGATAAGCTCGCAAGATTGCTTAAAATAGACAAATTGGGTGGCACAACCTTTCGCCCTCAGACAAATTGAGCCATTGAACGAATGCATCACACTCACAGAATACATAGAAGCCTATGTAGAGCAAAACGATCAGTGAGATAAATACCTACCTATGAACATGCACTCATATAATACTGCAGACCATTAAAGCACAGAATATTCACGATACGAACTTGTTCACTTTCTTAACACTTTCTTACTTTAAAATATCACCCAGTTAGTTTAGGCGCCAGGTAGGGTCCGGTGGCCTTTTCAATTAGAATGGACCCACCAAAGTTTTTTAAATGTATTTTTGCCTGCTGAACACGATTATCGATGGTGGGTCGCGATCCGGATGGACAATTTTTTTTTATCAACAAATTTTATAAACAAATGAAAATTATTCATTTTTTTGGAAAANAAACAAGCTATTTTGACGAACGTTTTTTTTTCAAAAGTTGAGTCATCTCATATGTAATTGACTGTAAAAAAGATAATCAGGATGGGTTATAAGAGATTTAGGTATAATGTGACAAACTTCAACCTTGAATATTGAAATAATAAACATATTTTTTTCTTTACTCACGACATTGGCACTAAATAATGTAAATGAAAAAAGATTGTTGTAATATCGAATAAAATATCAGAAATCATCGTGAATTTAATAGTTTCTTTAATTTATCATACAGACTTTAAGCAGGTAAAAATATTTTTTCGCGCTTTTAACAATTCAATTTTTGGTTTTTACTTTGCCAAAATTTTACAGACCAAAATTTGCTATGTTAATATTCTATAATACTGCTGTTTTATTTTAATAACAAAAACTTGGCCAAAACGGAAGAGTTCGAAGTAACTTCACAATAGGTCGACTTAACATAGTGTCTCCTAAAGATTCGGAGCATTTATTTTGTACGCTAATTTTAAATCACATTAATGAAGCAGAATCTTTTTAAATGTTAAGAACGGTTAACGTCATCAATATTTGTAAAGAAGCATCTAACGTTATTCTGCCATGCCAATTAAGGAATATGTTTGGATAGTTCTTAATGTCTGAAGATATTCAAGGCGAAAATTTGTAAGAAACATTTTATCAACTTTTTATTAAAGATTTTAAAAAAGTAAAAGAAAAAAATGCTTTATGACTGCTACATTCAATTCTTAAATTTAATGAAAACTCCAAAAAATTTCTAAAAGGGCCTTACAAATAGTTAAAAGAACATTACGTGATTGATGTAATATAAATATCCATTATCGTAATAAATTACTTGTTTTAAGGAAAGATCAGATTCTTCTCATTTCAAGAAATAGTAATAGAAGAATGATTATACAAGAAAGTATTAAATAAGTATTAAATAATTATATCTTTGGCCATTGTTCTCTACTTTTTAACTTAATTTCAATACTTGATTTATTGACAATACATTTTTAAAATTATTATTAAATATCGGAGACAAAAAAATCAAAACATTAAAAGTACCAAATAAATGGTAAATAACTGATGTTTATTTCAACATTTTTTCGTAACGATACAAGCTTCTTAATAAATAATTCTCATAACAATTACATGAACTTCACGAAAAATGGTGAAATGGAAACATATTACAGCATAGATCATGCCACTTACAAGGGTGGTGATTAATCTCATAGTGATGTTTATGTAAATTTTTAATTGAATTTCTAAACAATATTTGTAAAGACTTATTTTAACAAAAGCTTAATGCAATAGTTAAAAAATTGTTATATAGATATGAAATAATGCAATAAAATGACTTATTGAGAATTCAAAATAAAAAAACAAGCACACCATAACACTAACTAAAGGGTGGTGTGAAAATATGTTAACAAATTATAGGGATAAAATAATTGTCAGAGAAGTAGTGGAAAATAGCTGAAGAGGGGTAGAACAAATATTGGAGCGTTACTAAGACAATGTGTCTAGAAATTTTAAGGGGGCTGAGGTGGATTTCTAAAAAAGTGAAAGAAAAGCTGAGAACTGGGGTGCATAAAGTAATTTAACTGAAAATGACATGAAATTCCACATAATTTAACCTCATTGTGAACTGCAGATAAAGGGTGCCTGAAAGGAGTTCTTAAAAATTGTGAAGGAGACCTATCGGGTTATTTAACAGTGAAGAGGGGAAAGTGGACTAAATCAAAATTAAACTCAATAAAAATAAGGTAAAAACTGATAGTATTTTACTTTACATAGATGGTGGCTGAGAAGAGAGCTAAGAGGGGGCTCTTAACAATCTAGCGGAAAATTGAGGGGAGTCGTGGTCGATAAGGGGGTGTTAACAAAAATTGGGGGTAAGAGGAGGCTGAGAGAGATGGAGGGGGCTGTTTGGAATGACTCCAAAATCACTACATAATGTAGAAAGATATATGTTTTTTTTTGCACACGCCTTTTTTTCTATTTTAAATTTTTTCCAATTTTATTTGCTCCATTTTCATTCTTATCTCCAAGGTCAACGCACAGCAGACACTACCCAGATCTCTTCAGGCACAGTGGCAGCCTGATAAGTCATAGAGCCCAGGGTGTATTTGCTGTCTATCGTCGCCACATTGGCAACGGCAAACAACCTGCTATCCTTCTACTGAACATACTAATAAAAAACCGGAAAATCAGCGCAACATGTCAGAGAATTGAACATATATATTTACGGTAAAGAAAGTCCTGACGCGTGTAACAGGCCGTTTTTTCAACGGGAACCCGTTGAGGGTCGTCTGCTGCTACATTAACCACCAGGACGAAGAACATACCGTGACATTAGCAGCCCAGACTGACAACGTATGATGCCCCCGACTCCAAAATGTCGACTTCTCTCGTATGCTCACAATTTTATGGTTGTCCTACCACAACTTCTATGTCCCATGCGACGGGCAGATCTTGCGCATTAAGACGGAAATCTGACTTGAAGGCGGAATCGCAAGTTTGCTTATTTCGACGATAGTGAAGCGCTGAATCGAGCTCAAGAAAGATTCCAGATCAGCAAAGGAACTAGCGAGCGTTTCCACCAGCTAATCTTCTCGGTTAGGAGCAGACGCGTAGGGCCTAAACTATCCAAGTATCCAACCTTAACGTTAAACACAAACGGTTGTTTTCGCTTCACCACCATTCACAGACGACTCTAACTTTTTCACGTTGCTTCAAGAAAAGCACTCTCGCACTCTCTCTCTACTAACAATCGCTACGCATGGACTCCCAATCTACTCCAACTCTCCTTACTCTGCTGCTCTTCTTTCCAGCCTCCCTATGCCAAAAGGTATGTGTCAATAAAAAAAAAAATATATATATATATATCTACCTGTATTAGATAGGGATTTGGAAGGTCTTTCCACACAACCCCCCTCCATCCCCCTTAGCCCCTCATTTTTGTTTGAATCCCCTTAATTCCTCTTCACCCCGTCAACTCAACCCACTAGATTTTGAAGAGCCCCCCTCAGCTCCCCCCTCAGCCACCATCTTCATAAGTTAAAATACTATCAGTTTTTACCTTATTTTTATTGAGTTGCATTTTGATTAAGTCCCCCTGCCCCCATCCACCCCCCTCACTGTTATATAACCCGACAACAGGATAACCCATTAGGCCTCTCTCACAATTTTTAAGAATTCCTTTCAGGCACACTTAGCTGCAGTTCAGAATGAATGAGGTAAAGTTATGCGGGTTTTCAAATCATTTCCAGTTAAATTACTTTATGCACCCAAGTTCTCAGCTTTTCTTACATTTTTTTAGAAACCCACCTCAGCCCCTCACTATCTTTAGACACATTGGCTTAGCAACGCTTCAATAATTGTTCTTGGTTGTGCATGGCTTAAGATCCTCATAAGATGTATCAAATGACGAATTTTAAGGAATTTATCTAAAAGATGTATGACTTAATAATGTTGAAAAATTGAGATTTTAAATGTTAATTTGTGCACTTTTTTGTTGTACAAATATATTAAAAATATATTTTAGATAATTTAGCTACCACCGATCGACGGATAATCAAATAGCAATTAAATTGTCCACAGCTTTTTTCTTGCAATACGATGCTAAAAAAAACCATAAACTGAATTCGAAGAAAAAATCCAGTCGATTTTCATAATTTGTTTAATAACAAAGCAAGCCGGCACGATTAAGATCTTCAACCATTTTTCTAAGTTATCTGATCGCAATATGAGGCGATTCTAATAATTTTCGTCGTACTTGCAGAAAATTCCTTATGGACTATTTTTTGAGGCTCCATCCTGCCTACTAATATTGTAACGTGATTGTTTCAACCAAAAAAAAATTTGTATAACCTTATAGAATTTTTTAATAACTTCACATCCAATTTTATATTTATTTAAGTTTTGAAATTTTGTAAAATTAAGAAAATGTCAAGAAGAAGTAATAAAAACAATTTAAATTCTTTACTTTCGAGAAAAAAAGTTATTCTATGATCGTTTTACAGATAATTAAAAGTCCAAATTTAAAGTTGAAGATAAACCAATTTATGCGACTTACTATTACATCCATGTTACTCCTATTACTTTAACGACTATTATTGCTATTAGTATACTATTATTGTTATTATTATTATTGTTATCATCGAGTTAGCAAGAGCTCAGCTCATCTTTTGTGGATTTGAAACTTGTTGAAAATATCACGTACGATAAATTCAAAGAAACAGCTATTTCTATAGGATTAATAGAACATGATTCTCAAATAGATGTCATTTTTAAAGATGCATGTAACGTTATGCTAATTTTTTAACCTTCAAAGTTTTTTTGCTAGATTTGTTATACTAACGAAAAAATACAAGAAATTTTTTATGAAGTATTGTAAAGATGATAAAAACAAAGATCTTTTACATGCAACTAAAACTTTTGTGTCTGAAAACATGTCTTGCAAAAATTTTAGTTAACCTGAACCGACATAATCGATGAAAAAAAATTTCTATAGTAATAACAATGAAATGATATTTTTTTACCATAAATTTTATTAAATGCTTTTATAATTAAGTAACAATAAGAATTTTGATTTTTTAAGTAGTAAAATTAAAAAAAAAGTGTTTTATCATTGATGGTTCTGGTGGATCTGGAAAAATTTTTTTCATATAAGGCATTAATTGAGTATTTCGTATCAACTAGAAAAAAATTTTCAACCATGGATTAGACAGGTATTGCTTCTAATCTTCTTCCGAAGGAAATTATTTTTTACAGAATCTTTAGACTTCCATTAGATTTGAGCACTATAGAAAGCGCGTTCCAGTTTAACTTGAATGAACAAAAATTACGTTAAGTAAAAGTAATTACTTGGAATGAAGCTTCTATGATACCAAAAAAAAAAAAACATTAGAAACAGTTGACAGAACTTTAAGAGATTTGTCTGATGATAAAAAACCTGTTGAAGATAAAATAATTATTAAAGGTGTAGATTTTTGTGTAATAATACTAGTTGTAAGTAATGAAAACATCATAAATATCATTGGAGAAATGAAAGTATTCTTATCTTAGATTTATATTTCCAATTGTTTATTTGAAAACTAATATAGGCTTGATAAATAAAACGTTCTTTTCGCTGAATTGCAAATAGGAGAAGGAATAATTAAAACTTTTCGAAAGTGAAAAAAAAATGACGTATGTTCTAAAATTGCCAACATTATTGATGGATCTTTAATAAATAAATCTGTACCAACATTTCAACGAATATACAATTCATTTAACATGGGGAATCCTGAGTAACATGCTGAAAAAATGAGTAACTTACTATAGCATTGATTATGCAACTCACAAAGGAGTTGTTAAAATCTCAAAGCTTAAAGGTATCAGATAAAAATATTTACATAAATTTCCCAACGAAACATTTAAGTACTAAGTAAACTTTTTCACCACAGAAATTAAATTGCAAATTAATGCTATTGTTGTTTGGATACAAATATTAAATATATCAGAAGGAATTCGCAATGGTACATTGTGAAAATTCCAATATTATTCAAATACAACGTCAAAGCCGAAATAAATACTAGAAATAAAAGAACAGTCTTTATGCCACGAATAACGCTGAGTACAGAAAATTCTTTTTTACTTTTTTTTAATTCGTATATAAAACAATTTGTATTCACATTAGCTTTTTCTATGACTATCTATCAATAAATCTCAAGGTCAATATTTTGATGCCCAAGACTTATACTTCAAAAATTTTTTAAAGAAAGACAGTAGTAGGACGCACTGATTGAGAACAGAGGATATACTTGGACATTTAAATTGAATTGCGTGTGTTCTCTCAAATCCGCTTCTCTATCTAGGAAACCTCAGAGCGTCAATGCCAAACCACTGCATCTACATACAAGGAATCATAAGAGATGTCCGACGCGATCTTTTAGAGGATGAAATCCTCTCAAATCTCAATGCTCTTCTTGCGTCTCTTTCGCAAGCTCACACAGTTAAAAGACTTAACCGAAAAGTTCTTGATAAAGATACCAATACCACATCCTTTACCCTTACCTAATTCATACTGATCCCTTTCCTCGGCCAATCACTTCCCTCAAACTTTTACCTTTAAAGTGTCATAGAGCCATTCATGCGACCTATCAAATCCTGCTTTAAATACTTTAGATACGGTCACATCCAAAAGCTCTGCTGCTCAAAAAAAATGCCCACTGTTTACCCTGCGGCCTTAAAGCTCATCCCAACGACACAACCTGACCCAAAATCGACTCTCCCACATGCATTAACTGCTACGGCCCCGATAACCCACTAGATAAAACCTGTCCAGAATACATCTTCCAACAAAAGGTACACCAATTTGCTGCTACAAACAACTTATCTCTTAAAGACGCTAACACTTAAACGCAGCCTGCTCCCGACACTAAAGTAAACTATCCACCCTCCAAAATCACACCAATCCTTTCAGGTCACCTATCTCCCTCCCCATATTCGCTTCGTCATCCTCTTTAGCAAGCTCTCTCAACTCACTGCTAACCTCAACAGATTCCTGCTCTCTACCCCTTAAGACGACACACTCCTCACCACACTCCCTCTAAACAATGATCACACTCTTAAAAGCCTCACACAACTTATTTCTTCACTGAAAGAGCTTATCAGTAACATTTTCGGTCCACTATTTTCTACACTAGGCCAATCCCAAACACTTTTCCGTTATTCACTCTCTAGAACTCCTCAACAAAAACTTAAATTTCTATGGCTGCACACCTCAACATTAAACAAGGACTTCAAATCTTCCAATCGAACTGTATCGCTTTTCACCAGAAACGCAGCCATATTCAGCTGCTTTCCCATATATACGATATCATTATTCTTCAAGAAACGAGACTGTCCCTTCATCATAATCTATCCCTTAAAAGCTTTACGATTATCAGAAAAGACAAGGTTGACAAAGACGGCGGCGGAATACCTATCTGCATCCGTAACAACATCACATTTAGAATCCTCAATACTTTTAATAAATCCAGAATCTTAGAAACTATAACCATCTCCATCCACACCACAAATCAACCTTCGAACATGGTTGTACTCTATAGACCTCCCTGTAGACCACTAAGGCCCTTCTTCAACCATTACTGGACTTCTCTCTTAAATTAATTACCTGATATAATCCACTCTATCATCTGTGGCGACTGTCACAATCTGGCAAGGGGCAGCTCCCAACTATGCTCGATGGGCGACTTTACCCTTGCAACATTCTCCATCCCTAATCTTCAATTTCTCCATGACGGATCCCGAACATAAACAAGCCGCTATAACCCGCTGTACCAGTATTGCATTGACCTCACATTTGTCTCTCCATCTCTCCACACCATTAGTACATGGAAAACTATGTGTGATAATTTCATGAGCGATCACTTCCCAATTGACATCACTTTGAGCATAACCATTGTTTCTACTCCTCAAAATTCCCACAGATTCAACTTTAAAAAAACCTACAAAGATGACTGGCTTGCCTTTAGAAACAAACTTAGGATATTTACGTTTGGTGACGCCTCCTCACAATCGACCCTATACAAATATAATTTCCTCATCTTAAAAATTATGGACGCTGCCTCTCTTATTACTATCCAATCTTCTTCCCCCTCCAGCCACATCCGACGTCCTAAACCTAACCACCCCCTATGATGGAACTCTGATGAGTGTGCAGAAGCCGGCAAAAGTCCGAAAACTGCCTTCACAAACTTCAGACGCAACCCCAACCTGTAGGATTCTATTGTGGAAGCCGAAAGATTCGCCAAAGCCACCATAAAAAAATAAAAATCCGAATCCTTTAAAAACTTCTGCGAAAACCTTTCCTCAATATCTTCACCAACTGTCATTTGGAACACTGTCAAAAGATTTCGGCATAAAGCTTTTCCAGTCTCAGCTCTTCAAGCCTTGACAAAATAGACTACATTATCAACAACCTTTCTAGCAATATCATAACATTATTACAAGCTGGAAGCCCCTAATTCAAGATAAATCTACGGAAACGTTTCCTCTCATCCTTTTTTCACAATGTTAATTGACCTACAGTGACTTTTTAGAGCTCAACTTGCTGATTTGCTATTCTTGCTTTCTGTACATGACATCTGCTTCATGAGTTAGTTAACTAGCAAATTCTCACTATCAGTTTTATTTTATTTAGGTCTTGCCAACAATTTATTTTTTGTACTCAATCACTAATTGACCACTTTATAAATTGAACACTTTTTTTGCTTTGACATGTTTTACTTATTTATTTATTTTTAGCTATTTTATAATACTCTACTTGTGATCTTTATATGTGTTTTTATTTATTTGTTGTCTGTAATTGTTGTTGATGTTATTGCTACTTATCTATCATTTAGTTATTTATTTTATTTACATATTAATTTATTCATCTGATAAGTGCCCCGGCAAACAGTTCTGCTATTGTTTTAATGTACCTGTACTGATTATAAACAATATTGTCATGTACTATATAGGGTCTCTGTGTCATTAATACTAAATAAATGTTTCAACGATTCAATAACATCCCTCTGTGAATTATTCAACGAAGTATTTATTCAAGATCTCTTCCCAGATGCCTGGAGAGAATATCTTATCTTTTTCATCCCAAAAAGTGCATCCCTAACAAATATAGACCAATCACTCTAACCCAATCTCCTCTTTAACTCTTTGAAAGAATTATCCATGGTAGACTGATTTGGTGGCTTGAACATCACTTTCTTCCCATCCTTCAATTCGGCTTTCGTAAAAATAGATCCTACATTGACAATCTTTTCATTCTCACCTCCTCAATTTACTCCAGCTTCGCCAATAATGGCTTCACCACCACCCTCTTCCTTGACGTAAAAATAATAGTGCCTTTGACTGTATCGACCCGTGCTCACTATAGTATTATAGTGATATAATACTCTTATATTATATAAAATACATATGCTTAAAGACATAGGGATACCCGAGAATATCTGCCAGTTTTTTTTCAATCTCACCTCCTCGAGACTCATCACATTCCAAATTTATGGTGAACTAATTCTATTCCAACCAAGGTCTCCCTCAAGGCTGCATCTCCAGCCCCACCTTCTAAAACATAGGCACCAAGGACCTCGTAAAACACCTAGATCCTCCATGCAAACTCATTAAATTTGCCAAGGATATAGCCACCTTCAACTTATCCGGCGACCCAGGCTTCTGGACATTACTGAATCTAACCTCCCCAAAACCAACAGATACCTTAACAAACAAGGCCTCTCTATCTCTCTTCCCAAATCCTACTGAGTTATCTTCTTTGAGAATGCAATAGACCCCTCAAAATTCTCCATTAATTTTGAAAATTAACTTATCCATTTAAGCATCCAACTAAAAAAAAAAAAAAAAAAAAAATACTCAACGTAAATACAAACTAGTGGCATAGTGTACTATATTAGGTAGATTTCCACACTCCCTTTGAGGTACTGCCTACAGCGCGTTTGGTTGTTTTATTTACATGTACACCCAAAATTTTAGCTAGACTTGGTACGTTTGACGTAAAAACTGAATAATTATCTTTAAATAATGACGCAAATGTTATTAAAAATGTACTTGTAACGTAGATCTTTTCTCTCATAATTCCAATCGCAAGTACAAAAATATAAATAATTATACAGAAATAAGAAAAGCTCAAGCAAAGGTACACAAATACAAGGGAAATTTTTATTTAATAAAACACCCACGGGAAATCTCTTCTTTGTAGGTACACGACAGAAAAACAATTATACTTTCTAAAGCAATTGAGTTTACACATCTCACTGAGATTCACTTTGAAATTTGAAATCATACTTTTAATTTGTAACCTTGTTGTAGTTATTACTCAAAATAAAAAAATGGAGAGCGTTCTTAAAAAAAAATACAATGCAGCTTAAAAAAGTTATGTATATTTTATGACTCAAAACTCAAGAAACTGACTAAAAAAATCAAGCCTATGCTTAAATTATTGTTCTACTTTTCCTTAGTCTTCGTGCGATTTTCTGGCGCATTGAAAATATATTTTTACTCATCAAATGCTTTAAAAAACTATATTTTCTGTTGTTTTTTTAGCGTTATTTTACGTCTACCTAAGTTAAAAAACAGTTTTTGATATTTTTTTTGCTCTTACGTTTGAAATGTCATTTAAAAGTCATTCAATCGCTTACAGCTTCAGTCGACGATAATATATTGAACGTGTTGTGTCCGAGTAAACAGAAAAGAGAATAGGGACGGGGTAGAACACAAAGAGGTAACACAGAAATAAGCGGGAACACCTTTATTGCAGTTACAGTTAAGCACGTCTGTACAGTACGAAGGCTCTAGACCAAGTGTCCTTGCCAGGATCGCTCGTCGTACCTTCTCACGCTCGCACTACTGATGGCGCTCGCTATGCTACTCCTACATATACATTACAGAACGATTCTATGAGTATACAATAATAAAAACTGTGTTAATACACCTATCATTTTTATAAAGACTCCATGTGACTTCATGTAGCTTAGTTAAAAATAATCAGTTAATGAAATTTCTAATCGATGTATCATTATGCATGCTGTGAATTGATATTTTACAAAATATAACTGTAGTTATTTACGTTTGGCGATCTGCTGCACTACCATATGTTGTCTCCCGATGTTTTATGTATCTGTCGTGAATTCCTATGGATGCAATTAATTGATATCACACAAAACATAACTATAGTTGTTTACGTTTGTCGGTTTGTTGCACTACCGAGTATTGTCTAAGTTTTTCACGCCTATGCCACCTGATATTGCCAGTAAGCATACATGCAACATATTTGCTCAGTGAATGATATAACTATATGTTGTAAACTTTTTGCATTTTGCTGTACAAACTACGTCGTCTTTTGTTTCTACACACTTATAGTCATGTAGTATAGAATCTGCAGAATACAAGCACGAACTTTTCTGCTTTATTATTTTCTCGGTGACTTGTGATACGGTGATTACTGTGTTTTTAGTTATAATTCCGCTTCTATGAAGTTCATTAGTGCATGCATATGATTACATAAAATATCGGTAGCGCTCTTTTTTTTAATTTTTCAGACAGTATTGAGATCAAGTCGTGATCTGTGTTGCATTATGCTTACTCGCGTTTCTCATATTTTAAGCACGCGTTGATTTACAGGTGTTCATTTTTTCGTATGTTAATCGATATTTGTTATTGTTTTTGTGCTTATGGTGTTTAACTAAGTTAATCTGTTTGTTTAAGATTAGCTATAAATATACTCTTGCTTAGCTTTATTCGTGTGTATTTTGTGTTTTTTAGATTAGTGACAATCAGTATTGTTTTTGGTGTGGATTTATACAATTTTTTTTTGTGTTAGTTCAATTATCCCCTGCATGTGCATTTTGCTGAACCGTAGACTTTTTTATCGGATCCCTACTTTAGTTTCATGTTGGCTTCCTTGTTCATTAGTACTGAAAAGCTTTGCTTTTGTACTTTTTTTTTAATTTTAACATGTCGTCAAAACTTGACTTGAAGTGGAAATCTAGCAAAGATCGAAGTGCACCCTCCAAAACAAAGTAAATTTAATGTTGAATGGCAAGACGTGACCCACAGTTTAAAGATTGCTTAAAAAGCACCAAATTTTACTGCAGACCGCAGAATGCATTCATTGCAAAAAAAAAATTTAATTTACGAGAAAATCAAATCTTTACCAGCGTACCTTGTCATGTTTACATTGCAACTCTATCGATAAAGACAAAAAATTGGGAGCATTCAAAATTGTCGAGTTACCCTGTTCTTTCGCTTAAACAAAGAACACAAAATTCTGAAATGAGAGTTGCATATTTTATGGCAGAACACAACGTCTCAATCGAGTTGGTGGATGTTTTAGTACAAATGATTCAAAAGGTGGCACTTGATGCTCCAGCAGCAAAGTGCATGCAGATGAAGCGGACAAAAGCCTCTTGCGTTATAAAAACAGTGCTGTATCGTCCTTTATTTTAAAGCGTTCTAAAAACTGTAAACAGTGTTCATTATTCTATTCTTGTTGAACGAAAGCAACAAAGACTTCGGCTTTGGATATATTTTTAGTTTTACAGAAATTTTTCGAAGATAATAATATCAGCTTTGACAATTTAACATCTTTAGCTTGCGATAATGCTAGTATTGAAAAAAGAATGGTTTTCAAAAGCATTTAAAAGATTTTCTTACCTCTTTAATATTATTAAATTGTATGACATACCTCTTCTTTAATCGCTAAGTCAAGTAGACGTCAAATCCCCAAAATGGTTAAAACTACGATCAAGGCGATTCATAACAATTTTTTTTTTACTGCCTGAAACATTTCAAGAAGCTTTAAGAACGTCTTGGCTTACCCGGATTGCCACAAAATAAAATCGAAAGGTTATCAGGTACACGGCGGCTAGAAGCTCAGAAATGTTATGACAGAATACACGTTGATTACCTTGGATTAATTAATCATTTCAGGCTTGAAGTTTTTGATAAGAGTAGTGAAAAAATAAATAAATTAAAATTTGAAACGGAAAATTATGATGAAATTGGAGAAGAGAAAAAATCTAGTGCGAATAATTTTTTAGATGCCTTATGTTATACTTGTTTCAAATTTTACGTTTCGTTTATGAGCTTTGTGCTTCAATTTTCCAACTGTTTTGATGCTATTTTCCGAACGAAAGGATTGATGATTCATCTGCTTAACCGGTCCACAATACAATTCATGAAAGAAATCGGGTCTAATTTTTTACATGCAAAATCCCTTGATCTTTTACTTTCAACCAATTTTATTGTTCGCGATCACATAAAAGAAATCTTCGATGTTCACTTTGGCCCGTATGCTCCCGAAATTTTTTCTAAAATGTCGAAAGAATTAACTAATAAATTTCAAAAAACTTGTTTAAATTTTTATATAACATCGATGAAAAAAATGAAAACGCGTTTCTTATAACACCACACTTTTTTGCAGTATTTAGTCTTTTGTTGAGCCATCGATGGCCTTAAGTACTGAAAGGAAAGGAGAATTCAAAGATTTGTATTGTTTTCAAAAGTATTTTCCGAAATTTGATTACACAAAAATAGCTGCGGAATGGATAAAAATACAGTTTCTCTTTGACCCTCCAAAACGCGATGAATTATTAAAATTATTAGTTGAAGAGTTTTGGACGATTATATTCAAAACGACTATTGGAGATATCTTAATTTTTCCATCTTTAAAATTATTAGTGACAGCAGTTTTTCCTGTTCCCCATTCCAATGCGGAACCAGTAAGAACGTTTTTTGATGTTACTGACCTTAAAGATGTCAAAGGTAACAAGAACGGTGTAAAGTTACATAACGAACGATGTTGTTTGCGTTCACTTGGTAAACCTGGGGGTGAGAGTGACATTGATTTTGAACCAACGGAGCAAAACTTTGATCTTTTTAATTCTGCTTCAGTATGTAACTGACACGATCTCTTCATTCTTCTTTAGTGATGGCTAATATTTTCTATTGCATGTTACATGCGCATGTTCTTCTAATAAATACGGTGATAGATAAGATTAAATTATGGCTAGTGACAAAGATATCTACGTTACAAGTACATCTTTATTAACATTCGCGTTAGTTTGTTAAGATAATTGTTCAGTTTTTTAAGCCAAACGTATTAAGCCTAGTTAAAATTTTAAGGAGTACTTGTAACTAAAACAACCTAACGCGCTATAGGCAGTACCTCAAGGGGAGTGGGGAAATTTGCCTACTATAGCACGCTGTGCCACTATTTTGCATTTACGTTGTGTATTTTTTTTNTCAAATTCAGTACCCATATTTACCATTCTATGGTAGACGGTACAATATGGACTTATATCTTGCAGTATTTGTAAATGATATCAAGAATAATTATAAGGAAACTTACCTTCTGACGACGTGTCTATAAATAAAAATGGTAAATAAAATAAAATAAAATTTTCCCCCTTACCTGTAATTAATAGAAGCCTTTAGAAAGGTATAAAACAGTACAACGTGGATAAAACTAAATGCATTCCAAATTAATTATTCATGCACTTTTTGTAACCATTTGTTTATTGTAATCAACAAATTGAAATAGTAGTAATTAAGCAATAATCACAGGATAAAAAAATAAAATTGACAATGATGAGGTTTGAATATATAACCAGCATAAGTATAGAGTACGCAGCCCACTCGGCTACGGCGTAATTGACTGAGGGAGTACAGATGAAATACATAAGCTGTTAAGCAGGCTTGGAAAAAACATGCACATCACATGGAAAGGGAGAATATTTGTCATGAGACGCGAGGGAGAGGTTTTAGTTCCAGTTGTTGCCACATGATGCTTTTTTTACATTGCAAAATTGCGCTAAATTTTTGCGGTTTTCTTTTGAATATGTAAATTGGTAGAGGTTTTAGTTTCAACTTTAGCCACTTCATTTACTTTTGTAAGGACTCTTTGGTGCTAGTAGTCGCACCTAATAACGAATAGGAGCAGTGTTGGCGGAGAGGATCTTCGCATGCCCCCACTACTATCGGAACTTTCCATTGGAAAAGTTCCGAAGACTATCAGAGCAGAGCTACAGCAGGAGTATAGAGAAAGACTTATTTCTCCTGGATTTCCCATTTACTAAGGCGTGTTTGGTTATTTAACAACAGGGCTCCCAAATCTTTCAAACTAATAACACAAGCACATGTCATCCAATGACCCAGGGCGCTTCCTGGCCACTCTAATAAATAATTCAATCTTGAATAATAAGGCAAGCTACTATCACATGATGACCCACAGCGCTTACTGGCCACTCCATTAAATAGTTAAAACGTTAAGTAACAACACAAGTGCTTATCACTCGATAACCCGGGGCGCCTACTGGCCACTCTACTAAGTAATAAAATGTCGAATAATAACACAAGCGCCTATCACCCGATGACCCGGGGCCTATACTGGTCGCTCTGATAGATAATTGGAACGTTAAATAACAACACAAGCGACTATTACCCGATGACCTGGGGCGCCTACTGGCCACTCTAATAATTAATAAAATGTTGAATAATAACACAAGCGCCTATCACCTGATGACCCGGGGCCTATACTGGTCGCTCTGATAGATAATTGAAACGTTAAATAACAACACAAGCGACTATCGCCCGATGACCTGGGGCGCCTACTGCCCACTCTAATAAGTAATAAAATGTTAAATAATAACGCAAGCGCCTATCACCCGATGACCCGGGACGCTTACTGGCCGCTCTATTAAACAATAAAATCTGAAATAATGACGCAAGCGACTATTATCGGATGACTCTGGGCGCTAACTGGCGTACTGTTAAAAAAATAATATTTAAACTAAGAGAAAAAATTTTATGATGGTAAGAATGGTTAGTGAAGTGCTATTAGCCCGGCAAGCCGTACAAGAAGGTGGAAGTAAACATTTTATCCCAGGTAAAGAAATGACCTTAATGGTTTTAAACCGAAACTATAACTATTATAACTAAAGACAAATTGTGGGCTGTATTATTTTTTTCTGCCATTTTTTACTATAAACTTTAAATAGAGAAGTACCATAAAAATTTTGTTAGAAATATATTTTTATTTCATCACTTAACGTAATAATTCATGAAAGAAATCGGGTCTAATTTTTTACATGCAAAATCCCTTGATCTTTTACTTTCAACCAATTTTATTGTTCGCGATCACATAAAAGAAATCTTCGATGTTCACTTTGGCCCGTATGCTCCCGAAATTTTTTCTAAAATGTCGAAAGAATTAACTAATAAATTTCAAAAAACNATTTATTTATTAAATTTTCATTAATTATCAAGATGGCCAGTAAGTCCCTGGGTCATAAGGTGATAGGCGCTTGTGTTATTATCTAACATTTTGGTTATTTATCAGAGTGGCCAATAAACGCCTTAGGTCGACGGGTGATAGCCACTTGTGTTATTATTTAACATTTGAATTATTAATAAGAGTGGCCTGATAAAGAAGTGCTCTGAAGGTTGCGGTAGACAGCCAACTTTTGACCATCGCTGGAGTTCGCGTGGTTACGAGAATACATGGAGTAGCATGGTTGCCTAAAATTAATAATTTCTTTTATTTATATCAAGATCCTTCCTAATAGTCTGATCGTCTTAATAAGAATCCCTTACTCCTTAACTTTGATGGTATTTTTTTCAGCATGAGATTTTGTTTTAATAAGTTGTAAAAGAGACATATGTTCCATTGTTGCTCGTACATGTGAGCCACATTGCATGTTTTTACTACTAAGTGTTCTCTATTCCTCTCTCACACTTTACTGACACATACAATGTAGCTCACATGTACGAGCAACAATGGAACATATGTCTCTTTTACAACTTATTAAAGCAAAATCTCATGCTGAAAAAAATATCATCGTAAAGTTAAGGAGTTAGGGATTTTAATTGAGACGATCACACTATTAGGAACAGGCTTGATATTAATGAAAAAAATTATTGACTTTACGTAACCATGCTACTCCATGTATTCTCGTAACCACGCGGATTCACCATTTAGCCACAAGTTAGCGCTAGGGTTTTTTGTGCACGGAGCCTATAGCTTGCGGGTCTCTAGACTACTGAACTCTGCTTTGAGGGGAATGCCGTTCTGTCTGGCATCACTGAAATGGAACCACTTCGCTGGGTGCGAGCCAGCTGGTGCTGATATTGGTTTCGTTAATGGCCGTACAGATAAAGCCGCGGTTGCATCGGGCGGAAATTGCCAGAGGAACGTCACAGCGGAAAGAGAAAAGAGTTCTGCCACCACCACTTTAACGAGTTACACGTTTCGCTCCGACTGGAAAAAATGTCCATCGTGCACATGGAACATAACAAAGCGAAGCGTAACGGCGGAAGCCGACTAAATAATGAAATAACCTTATTCTTCAACTATTATTAAATTTTCCAGACATCTGAGGATGATTATAGCTATAAATAGTAAAATGTCTACCGTAATATATCATAGGTGAGCATTAACAATTTATGTCAAATGCATAACATCGAATGTTTGCCGCTGGAAAGCTGGGCCCTCAGTGGCTGCTGTCATGGCTCAGCCTTTCTGTTCCGCTACATGTACACGATGGACATTTTTCCCAGCGGAAGCGGAGCACGTAACTCAGTAAAGTAGCAGTGGAAGAACTTTTTTGACTCTTTTCTCTTTCCGCTGTGACGTTCCACTGGTAATTTCCGCCCCATGTAACCGCGACCTTACATTGCTAACAAGGAGCCAAACTGGAGCCACCAAACTTAGAAAAAGAACTAAAAATGAATTGTGATTTTGTTGAATTCTGTGACCAATGAAAAGTGTTACTGTATTTCTTAAAAAACTTAATGACTGACTTATTTAAATACTATTTTTTGAATACAGTAATTATAAACATTTTAATTTACGACGTTTTGTTTCAGATTACATTGAAAAAAGGAATTACAAGTTATTGTTATCAATTTTATTGATAGTGTAATAAATTTTTGGAATGAATATGAAAATATTTATTTACTTTACAGATTTCAAGTCTTTTGAACTGTCACAAAACGTCCAAATTAAATAAATTGTTAATATATTGATAAGACATTCACCAAAACACAATACAAACTCTTCATGTATCTTTCTAAGGTACATGTAAAAGTGGCTTGAAGTAAAATCAAGAGCATTCAAAAATAAGTAATTAATATTCAATAAGTATTTATATGATACTATCTTAAAGTTCTAACTTGAAAAAATGTACAACTAGAAGAAAAGCAAGTTTTCATTCTCCAGAAATCCATTCAAACTTCTGCACTTGACAGACGTAAAGGAACTTTAATTAAATAGCTTCATTGCGTGATCAATGCCTATTCTCAAATATTTCATACCACAAAAGAAAAAATCCGAAGGAATACATTTTATTAATGGATGTATAAAACTAGCAGTTTGAATGATATATATTGAAGGTTCACTTCACAATAAAAGATATTCTTTAAAATTGAAAAGAAGAAAAATAATGACATGTAAAGATTAAAGTGTAAGAAATCGGTTGTTTAGCATATTGGCTGAATGTTAAGAAGAGGAAATTACACAGAATCAGTACTTTATACACTGTTGAAAGCAATTTCGTCATACCTGTATAACGTTGTTCAAGTTGATGCTATAATCGTAAAGGGTACAGTCATCCTCTAGATGTTTTCCACGAAAAAAGAGTGCCTGCTCACGTGTCTCAATTCCAAACTCTTCTTCGACATCCTTCTTTAGGTCAATTATTTTTGTCAGCTTCGAAGCATTAAGTACAGTCTTTTTATTGGAGTCAATCGTTACCACTTGCACATACATTTTACAAATTGACACACTTCAAAGTTGGTATACTAGTACCGGTTGGATATAAATAGAGACATTCCTTTACTTAATAGTAACGTAACGAACCACAGTAACGCTAAACCATCAGTTTTTATTCTAAATTTACAAATAAAACAAACCAACTCAAGATTACGGAACAGTCGCAATAGTAATATAAAAATTGCGCGCGAAAGCTACCGTAAGCCGTAAGGGCAGCGCACCAGTTACAACCATATACATACAAGAAATAAACGTGTGCTCGTTCTAATGTACGGCACTAAAGCACAAGTAGAAAGAGACACAACATCGAACATGTATATTGGTCTCTGTTGCTCGTTGCCAACGGTAGGGAAGTTGCAATGATTGCATTAGCTAGACATAGTTTACTGACCCCAACCGTTGGCAACGAGCAACAGAAACAAATATAAACGTTCGATGTTGTGTCTCTTTCTACTTGTGCTTTAGCACCGTACATAAAAACAAGCAAAGCAGTCTATTTTTTATATGTCTATGGCTAGAACTAGAAGTTTTAAACAATGGACATATAGAAAGTATAGACTTGCTCGTTCTTATGTATAGTACTAAAGCACGAGTAGAGACACAGCACTGAGCGGGACATCTGTCTCTCTTGCGCATTGCCGATGGTGTGGAGGTTGCATCAGCCCGACAAGAATTTGATTCAGGCTTAGACCAGGGCCTGCCTAGGCAAGCCTTACATCGATGCCAGGGCCTGGGCAGGCCTAAATGTAGAGTTTGTCACCACGGTATGAGGTTGACCGCAGGCTATGATTAGGGCTTGGCCAAGATATATATATTTATGTATAATAACATATGACTTCTGTTCAGTACTACAGTAGGGGTTATAGTGAGTATATGTATATTTAACGCTTTTGGATGAAAACAACACGATAAATAATTTTAACAAATGATAAGGAAAAATCATTTACGCGGATTATCGCTACTTTAAAACTCTTTTTAGTGACATGCAATGTCTAATTTTTTGGAACATACAAGGAAATGATGATTGAATTTTTACAAATTAAAGTTTTTTAATTGTTACATCATTACACTACCTACAAACTCAGAAATACTGTCTTGATCATCGCACTGATCATAATTCACTTGAAAATCGGTCTAATATATCGGTTATTTGTTTCGCTTGTATTCGTAGTAATCATGCTACATTGGGCTCAATTATTTTTCTCAAAATTTACGCGCTCTCAGAATTTTTCTTTTACTACTTAAGTTTTTCACTCATATTTTGTTTAACGTGCATTAAATAAACAAATGAACAAGAATAAACAAATAAACAGAAGATTAATCTGATTAATGCCTCTCGTTGCCAACGGTGGGGTGGGGGTTATTGAAGTAAGTCTAGCTGATGCAACCCCCCCACCGTTGGCAATTCGCAAGAGGGACAGATATACACCTTTGATGTCTTGTCTCTTCATACTTGTACTTCAGCTGTTCTCAGCGCTGCATGTACATAAGAACGAGCAGTCCATGACTTATATGTCTATGGACTATAGCATACTTACGCACTTTACACGTAAGTATATCAAATACGCATATTTTAGAAGCTCTATTATAAATATTGAAAAAGATTCAGCGTGCTCCGTGCTGGCTATACTCTAATATGAGTGACAGCAGCGCCCCTCTTTATGAGTGGATAATCTGCTGAAACGGAGCAACAGAGGCGCTTTTTACGCATAGCGCTACTGTGTCGACCACTATGCATAACCACTATACGCATAATCGGAGTAGAGGCTACTCCAATTTGGAGTAATAGTTAGGCAGTGTTACACATGATAAGGGTACAGAACAGCGCCTGCCGAAGTATAAGAAACCATGAGAGAGAGAGAGAGAGAGACAGAGGTCTGCCGAAAAGCAATTCCACAGACCTCTTTCTCACGTCCACGGTCTCTTATGCATTCGGCAGGCCTTATTCTGCACCATGTAATTAATTTAATTTAATTTTTTTTTAACCTCACAAATAAATCAAAACAACATAATAACGGTAAAGTGGGCAGATAAATTTTTTTTATATGGATGTGAGTTGATTAATAATTCAAGAAAATTAAAAAAAAAAAATAACAATGTATATTGATAAAACAGTAAAACCATTTATTAAAAATAAAGTTACAATTTTTTACAGTTTGTATCTTGGAATGATCCAATAATTATTTTCTTTTTTATGGCCACCAGTGGCCGCCCAGGCAGGGGGGCAGGGAGGCCTAGAGCCCCCCCAACTTTCAAACTGGGGGGGCGCAGCCCCCCTTCCCAATTTCCGACATAAATGTCAAAAAAATATTTGATTGCTCGCGAGCAAAATGACAAAAAAAACAGATAGTCATGCTCAAATTTTGCTTTAGTTTATAACTTTATGCATAAAATAAAAAAAAAGCGAATCAAAGGGTGCGTTTAATTAGAATCGTACAAATAAATCCCAAGCGCTCAATTCTTTGTAATCCAACCGATCGAGTGCCTGCCCTAAGAAATAATTTATTATTAGGAAAATAAATTCCAATCGCTCAATGCTGTGTAACCCAACTGGTTGAGTGCCTGCACTGTTAAACAATTGATAAATAAATAAATCCCAAGAGCTCAATGATTTGTAACCCAACTAATCGAGTACCTGACGAAATCTGTCCGAAAGTTAAGCTCCTACATAAGAGATTTGAGACGACGCAAGATAGCAGCAACAACAAATCAATGAAAGTTTTAATAATAGTATTTGGGAAAACAGAAATGAAATATGTTTATAATAAAAATGTTTGTTTGAATCAATANGAGAACAGAAGAGTAGCACGAACGAGAGGAGAAAAGGTTGTGATGACGGTGAGGACGAGCAAGAGATCGATGGATGAACGATGATCAAATGAGAATGGAGGCTGTAGAGGCACAGACCTAGCACGACGTGTGCTTAATGAGATGTGATGAAGAAGCAAATCATGAGAGAATGAGATGTAGGTCGAGTTAATGAACGAAAGATGAAGATAAAATACAAACTAAATGAATTATGGTAAAAAGACTTGGCGTCTCGATGTCGATGTCCTGAGTCCTGGGGCTCGATGACAGCGGCGAAATCTCCTGCTGATGGTGCAGACTGCAAGCGATAAAAAAAAAAAAACACTACGCGTGAAGATGCTTCCAATTCGGCAGGCCAAGCAAGAGAGAGAGTGCAAGCCAAGGCTCCCAGATTTTAGGGAGTTCGCCGCATGCGCAGTGCGCAATCACCCTCTCTCCACAGAGCAAGCTAGAGCGGGAGAGTCCCCCTACCCAGACCTTCAACCTAAGCCCCGCCCACTTTTCACAACTTAAGTATGACATCTTGTCAAGTAGGAGTATCATCGACGATAGCCGCGCGGGCTAAGTCTTTTGCCCCAGCCAAACTTGCCAGCTTTCGAATCTCACTGATGATTTTTTTTTTTTTTCCATCTGCAAAATTTTTATACGTTAGGTTTTTGTATTAAAAAAATATTTTGTTGGTTTGTTGCCTTTTGTACGCTTAGTACATGCGACGAGTCGTCACTATGGACAATTTCAACAAAGCAAAATAAAAAAATTGCTTTTTTTATTCAAAAAATGCTTGTAGTTTTTTCTTTTTTTTTTTTAAGTGAAACTTCTTACGGCACGTTGTGAATTTTTTCGAGTGACACAAAATTTCTGAGCCCCCCACCAATCCAGCAGCTCTCTCTCTCTCTCCGCGTCCCCCTTGCCACCACATGCTAGACTAACAGACATCCTACTACTCCAACTCCAGCTGCTCTCTCTCTCCCTGACACGTCCCCCTTGCTACTACATGCTCAAATTTTTACGTATATGTGTGTGTGATGGGGTATTATTTGTTATTAAATAACCTCAAATTCGTATTCGGCAAATTCGTAAATTCCAATTCGGCAGGCCAAGCAAGAGAGAGAGTGCAAGCCAAGGCTCCCAGATTTTAGGGAGTTCGCCGCATACGCAGTGCGCAATCACCCTCTCTCCACAGAGCAAGCTGGAGCGGGAGAGTCCCCCTACCCAGACCTTCAACCGAAGCCATTTAAAAATGTAGAAGTAATTATAATATTATGTAACAATGCTATAATTTCCAACAATAATATTAAAAAGTCTAATTACTAACTGATTACGTTGGATTTAGGTTATAATTGTAATATTTCTAACTTTCCGGGCTGATAAGTTTTTCCAAACGTGATCATGAGCTTGTATCTGTTTCTAGAAATGTAATTCTAAAGATATTCATTTCAAATCTTGTAACAAAATTATAACACCCTAAATAACGTTTATCCTCAATTAAAAAACCAACATTTTGAGTTACAACTTGTAAATGTTTCTGCTCAAATGACTTGTACTTTTTTTTTTTAACAAGCATGACTTGTATTTTTTGCGAGTATTTAATTAGAAAAAAAAGTCATTTCTTGGCTTGTTCCAACATCTTTGAATGCTCTAAATGACCTAGATTTAATATAAAAAAAAGAATTTCTGTCCGTTAAGACTTTTTTCCGCTTGTGGGACTGAAATTTATTTAAACAAGCATGATTTGTAATATTTACAAGTACTTGATTGGAAAAATGTATTTTTTTAACCTTGTCCAAACGTCTTTAAATGCTCTAAATAACCTATGTTTAATTTTAAAAGATGTTTTTTTTTTGTTTTTCGTTGAAACTTATAATTTTTTCCGCTCGTGTGGGACTTGTATTTTTTTTTAACAAGCATGACCAGTATTTTTTGCAAGTACTCAATAGAAAAAATGTTTTTTTTAACCATGTTTAAACATCATTAAATTCTCTAAATGACCTATATTTATTATCCGAAAAAGCTTCCTTTTTTTTTTTCTAATACTAGTAATTTTTATTACTCGTGGGACTTGTATTTTTTTTCAAAAAGCAGGACTTGTATTTTTTGCGAGTACTTGATAAGAAAAAGTGTCCTTTTTTACCTTGTTTGAACGACTCTGAATGCTCTTAATAACCTTGATAATATAAAAAAAAAGCATTCTTTTCGTTGAAACTTGTAATTTTTTCCGCTCTTGAAACTTGTATTTTTTTTTTTTAAGGAAGCAAAAATGTTTTTTTTTTAACCTTGTTAAAACGTCATTAAATGCTCTAAATGACTTATATTTAGTATCGGAGAAAGCTTTTTTTTTTAAGACGTAATTTTTTCCGCTCGTGGGACTTATATTTTTTTTCAACCAGCATGACTTGTATAGTTTGCAAGTACTTAATAGAAAAAAAATTTTTTTTTAACCTTGTTTAAACGTCATGAAATGCTCTAAATGACTTATATTTATTATTGGAAAAAGCTTTTTTTTTTCTAAGACTTGTAATTTTTTCCGCTCGTGGAACTTCTATTTTTTTTTAACAAGCACGATCTGTATTTTTTGCAAGTACTCAATAGAAAAAATGTTTTTTTTTAACCATGTTTAAACATCATTAAATTCTCTAAATGACCTATATTTATTATCGGAAAAAGCTTCCTTTTTTTTTCTAAGACTAGTAATTTTTATTATTCGTGGGACTTGTATTTTTTTTCAAAAAGCAGGACTTGTATTTTTTGCGAGTACTTGATTTTGAAAAAAATGTCATTTTTCATCCTTGTTTTTACATCTCTAAATGCTCTAAATCACCTTTTTTAATATTGCAAAAAGCTTTCTTTTTCGTTGAGACTTGTAATTTTTTCCGCTAGTGGGACTTGTATTTTTTTTCAACCAGCATGACTTGTATCTTGTATAGTTTGCAAGTACTTAATAGAAAAAATGTTTCTTTTTAACCTTGTTCAAACATCAGTAAATGCTCTAAATGACTGATATTTAGTATCGGAAAAAGCTTTTTTTTTTTAAGACTTGTAATTTTTTTCGCTCGTGGGACTTGTATTTTTTTTCAAAAAGCATGAGTTGTATTTTTTGCGAGTACTTGATTTTGAAAAAAATGTCCTTTTTCATCCTTGTTTTTACATCTCTAAATGCTTTAAATGACTAATATTTGATATTAAAAAAAGCTTTTTTTT
>NW_019379488.1:689532-720210 GCF_000648655.2 Copidosoma floridanum | reverse complement strand
TATTTTAAGAATTTATGTAATCTTTTGAGTAATGTTTATATAAGTGAGAAACTATTTTTGCTACTGGTTTTTGATACCGACATTAAAGTATTGAAGGGAAGAAGTTAATCCTCAACTTTGTTGTTGTAACAATTACAATAAATTTATTACACTTTTAAAAATAGATTATTTTTTCCTTAGAATAAAAAGTACAAGTAAAGTTCAAATAAAATCTGTGATCGAAAAGTAGTTGTAAAATCAATTACTAGATTTATTGTCAAGAAACGCATTATCAAACTCAAAATAATGTTATATGTACGTTTATAAAATGTTCATTAACCAATGAGATAACCAAGGTGTTAAATATAATCCACGAAATAATTCTTTCCCATGTATCGAATCCACTCTGGCTAAATGGGTAAGACGCTTGACTAGAAATTCTCCGGACCAGGTTCAAATCCCCTTAGTGAAGTTAAGAAATGCTTTTTTTTGTGTTTACTGATTTGTATTAGCTATTTTAACATCTTTTGTGCAGAAAAAATTTTTAAATTCACCGTGTATGTATGTAGATAGTAATTAAATACGTTTAAACGATTGATACACGAACTCTTATAAGAACTTAAATAACAACTTACATTAGAAATTACATAAGATCTTACGTAAGTTCTCTGTTGATAAGCAAATGTAAGATCGTGTACAAGTTCTGACATAAGTTCTATTTAAAGAGCTTATATAAGAACTTACATTAGAACATATGTAAGAAATTACATAAGAAGTTACATAAGAAGTTACATAAGAAATTACATAAGAACTTATGTAAGAACTTATGACAAATTTTTAGCTGGGTAGTATTTAATTTAATTCTTCTTAGTTAAATACAAGTGTTATTAGGAAAGTTAATCCTTACTAGAAGTTAGATGGTTAGAACTTAGATGACATAGATGATAGATCGAGCAATGCGCATGCGTGGTGTGAGTAAGGATAAAATCATGCTGTTTGACCGGTACCTGGTCAGATAAGCGTTACAAGCGTGATCAGAACCTGATCGTTATATAGGATAACGTGATTAGGGACTAATCAAATCACTAAATAATCTCTTTCCTGCTTGGGTAGTTTGTGTAAGACCGACAAAAACGTTTTTTTTTTTTTAAATAAGCTATTGGTTTGAGTAGATAGACTTTATGGAGGTTCTGGACTCACCCTAGCTCCCCCCTAGGGTGGTGGAGGTGGGGGGAGCGCAGCTCGCGCTGTTGTACGGAGGCATCAGGCCATGGTAGTGGGGAAGAGCGGTATTGCGCCAGTGGTAGAGGGAGTACTATAAGACGAGCTATTTGACGGGGTCCCAAAGTTTTATATATATAGCTTACAGAGTGCCCTCTCTTTCTTCTTGTACTACTAGATAAGGCTCCATGCGTTATCTCTCTATCTCTCTCTCTGGCCTCTCTCCCTCTTGCGCTTGTTGGCTCGTTTCAATTTCTCGGCTGAGGCTATCAACTAAGTGCACTCTTAACATCTCTGATCGTTCAGTAGCTGTGCTGGGGCTGAACGGTGAGCTTACAGAGGCGTGTTTTGTTACAGCGGGGGTTCCTCTGGGGTCGTCACAGTGTCCTATTTTGTTTCTGATTTTCATCAACTCCATTCTCCCTGTTTTGAGATTTAGTAAAGCAATGTTGTTCGCAGATGACCTGCAATTGTACATCCAATGCAAGCCGTCTGATTTGGGGGCGACTATAGGTACAACTATTCAATGCTTATATTGAGGCAGTAGTCGGATGGCCGGGTGACTGGAGTCATGCTTAACGATGAGAAAATTTATGCGATTCTTTATGCCTCAGTACAGCATCACATGCGCATCGATAACACAACATTGCCGCCAATATTGTTGAGAGGTCATCCTGTTGCGCTGACCAGCACGGTTAGAAGCCTGGGGGTTGTTTTTAGTGAGGACTTGTCTTGGAACCGTCATGTGTCGAGGGTGTGCTCCAGGGTTCATGGCGTGCTTCATCGTCTCCTCCGGAATGGTGAGGCGCTTTCGGTACGTTTTCGTTCGATACTGGCGGGTGCGTTGATTGTCCCTCAGTTTGATTATTGCTGCCTGGTGCTTACTGACATGTCTAGCTATTTCGAGTTGAAGCTCCATCAGCGGTTGTTAAATACGGCTGTACGTTATGTGTTTTCTCTGAGGCGCGATGCGAAATTGAAGTCTTATTTTAGACGTTTAGGTTGGCTTACTTTGACCTTGCGTCGACGGTACTTCCTTGGGCTATTAATGTGTTGCACGTTAAAGACTGGCCGCCCAGATTACCTTACGGGACTTTTTCCAGAGGTGGTGGATGTGCCGAGGTCCGTAAGGGTCGGGGTTTTCTCGCTACTTAGGCCGGTGGTTCGCACTGCTACTTACCAGCGTTCCTTCACACTCACGTCATTACAAGTCTGAGAAGAATGTCCCTTCGATATTTCTTTGCCAGTCGGATCTTGAATCCTTGGCATAATAAAATCTTATCTATCTATCTCTCTAACACTCCCAGCATGGTAGTAAGAATAGTGCAATACTGCGTCAGTAGTAGAGCTTTGTGCTGTAAAATGGGATCCATGCGTTACATATATATCTTGCTCCACTGAGTTCTCTTTATTTCTTCCTCCTGTTATTTGACAAGGGTTCAGGCGCTCCATGTATGACCACGCAAGCTTCTGTGGGCACCACGCGCGAGCATGCGTGTGCACTATGTTAGATCGTACGCGTGCATACGCTATCGTACACATGCATTACGCGCAGGCTAACGTGTGCACCACCCGCGAGCCTATGCATGCACGCATAAGCGCGCTAACTCTTACACGAGGTTAGATTATTATATTGATGATCCTAAATTATTGTACAGACAGCAACGTAGCTCATCGTTGAAAAAATTCGCGTATGTCCATGCATATAGATAAGGATCGTTTTAAAAATCCGATGGTTTTGGCAACCCTTTATAAAATTTAATTTGGCTTCCAATTTTTCAGAAAATTTTTACTTTTATAACCATCCTGTCACTCACTGCATCATAAAATAAAATACGGTCGAATATTTGATATTTGTTATATATTGTTTAAAAATCTTTTAATAAAAAATGTTTTTTTCACAGCTACTTAATTGGACAACACATCATATTTTTACCCGGGTGTTCCAGCGATCGAGTATCCATTATGAAAATATTTTTTATACTAATTATATTTTGAAAAGCTTTGACATTAAATACTAGGGATGAAGTTTGCGACGGTACAGTGACGTAGCTATTTACACGTATACATGTATACTCACATGTATAGATATACATCCGCGCACGAGTTGGTTCAATGTGCATGCGTCAGCTGATTTGTTTCTACCTATGTACACATCAAACGCCACTCTCTCCTTCTCTCAACTACTCTCTTGGGTATTCGCTATGCGCCTATGTCAGGTGGCGCCGTCGAGTGAGAGAAATTGTCCCTCGCTAAGATCGCCAAAATTAAAAAAAAAGTTATCAAGAGTGGATTGACCAAATGAATCAGAGATCTGATCGTGTATTATGTTAGTGTACAGTAATAAATTTTTTTGGTGTTGTCATGTGTACTACAAGATTTGAAAAAATAAAAACATGGGTTGCAACCGTCATAACACATCATATATAAGTGCATATACATGCTTTTAGTTGTGTAGAGCTTGAGAAAACACAAGTACTGCTTACATTTATCTATTTCTCACAACACAGAGTGTTTAATAAACGTAAATACTAATGACAGGTTAGGTTAACTTTTATACATCTATATTACATTTCCGTGTATTACCAGTATCCTTATTTAAGCTTTACACAAGTGTAAGCATGTATAATGCACTCATATTTGCTATGTTATCATAGTCGCAATCTATGTTTTTATATTTTACAATCTTGTAGTACACATATGACAACGCCAAACAAAATTTTTACTAACATAAGACACACTCAAATCACTGATTAATTTAGTCAATTCACTATTAATAATGTTTTTTTTAATTTATTAAAAAATTTTCCTACAAGTCTCCATGCATTCTGGCGATCTTCGCGAGGGACAATTTCTCTCATTCGACGGTGCCACCTGACATAGGTGCATAGCATAAATAGCATAGCGAGTACGGACCGAGCATGCAGCGGAAAAACATTACGTGACTTGGTATCCAACTTCAAAAATGATCGACTCGTATACTTTTAGTACTTACGAAGTTGTCGTACCTTATTCCGATTTTGGAAGATGCAAGTCCTGAATAGCTTAGTTGGTTAAGGAGGTTTGGAAGAAAAGTTAAAAATGGAGACATGTGCCAAAAAAAATTTATGTTATATTTGAGCACGTTAGGAGTGCACTTGAATTTTTTTAGATTTTTCACCACGGAAAATTTTCCAGAAAAAAATTATGAAATATTGACAGTTTAACACGATCTCTTATGAAAGAACGAGGTTAGGTTTGCCTTTTAATTGAAATTGAGGTATATTCTAAATGTGTTGGAAAAAAAAACGTTTTCATAGATACGTTAGTACAAAAGAAAATTCTCAAGAAAAATCATGACTAACCAGGCATTTTTTAAAAATATAATCAATTACAGTCGTAAAGTTTCAAGTTTGTATTAGGAGGAGGTGCACGGTAAAAGGGGCCCAGATGCGCAGGCAAGAAGGACTCCTCGTTCCTCGCCTCTCTGAATGAAACTCCCAAACTTCCTTAATAGTTTCGTTGACGTGAAACATTGGTACAACTTGATATCTTCAGGACTGGAATATTATTTATATATTTTTTATTCCCAATATTTGTAAGTATAGAATTTCTTTTAAATCGAATTTCGGATAGAAAATCTCTCTAAAAGACATAAATATTAATTACAACGTATATTTGCAATATCTTATTCAAATCTATAGTAAAAATTCATTGATTATTTTTTTTATCANACTATATAAGAATTAAATTTTTACAAAATAAAATTTCGGATGGGAAACCTCTCTAGAAAAAAGCATACATATTAACGCTTATTTGCAATATCTTTTTCAAGAACCAGGCGCAAATTTTTTTTTTTATTTGAGAAATTAGGAGGGGGGAAGCCGAGTGTGTGCCTACGGATTCGCGCAGAAATGGGCATGTAGGCACATGCTTTGGAGACGAATAGAAGGGGAATACTGAATATGTGCCTATACCGTTTTTGAGTTATCAGCGTTCTTCGTCTCAATTTGCCAAAAAACGTTATCTTCGCAAGAATCGCAACACTCACAGCATTTTTGGTATTTTCCCGTAATCAGCAGGGTCGATTACGTAACATACCAAAATGGCATTACGGCATTTTCTGGGCGATTTCAGAACTTCTTTTATCAGTCTATAGCTTACTAACCCCGGGTTTTGCAACTGCCCGAGTAGAAATTGAAAGTGGGCGAAAACTGGGCCAAAGCTTGGCTGCCATGCCGGCCACCTTGGCCGCAGCTTGGCATCTGACTTGGACTCCACCGTATTACAGTAGCGCTCGCCAACAACTTACCGACACCTTAAACATGGTCGACGCAAGATAACGTAAGACAATTAAGTTGTCAGTAAGATGTTGGAGAGCGTTACTGGAAGACACCCCCAGTGGGTTTGTAATACGGCACTGACTAGGTGCAGCTTGGCCTGACTTTCGCCCACCTGAACAGAAATAAAAGTCGGTTGCCTCTCTAGTTCGTGAGGTCCTACTTAGGCAGCCTACTGAGGGCACAAGTTCAAGTAGGCGCATCAAGGGGCGTGCGTGAGGCAGTGTTTCTAACAACCAAGAGTTCTCCCGCATGCGCACAACGGTTTTACTCTCTCTCCAACCAAGCTAGCAGTGGAGGGAGAGCTCCCCCTACCTTTACCTTTAACCCAAGCTCCCCTCGCTCTAACACCTTAAATATAATCTTATATCTTAGAGGGGTATGCTCGACGTTGGTCGAGCGGGCTACGTCTTTTGCCCGCGTATAGAATCTGACCAATATGCCATCGATCCTTCATCAATGCATTTTTTTTTTTTTTTTTTTTTTTATCATTCATTCAAGCGTCATTTTTTAAAACAGTCATTTTATTTATTAAATACTTTTTCGAAAAGCATCACATTTTTTGTTAAAAAATAATCTTTAGATCCCTTTAAATTCGATTAATAATTCAAATAATGTAATGTTAAACAGGAAATATTTTTTGGTATGTTTATAATAATATTTTTGACTTGTTTATAAACTCTCTTTTCAAGTAAAAAAACTTTTTTATCATGTATTTACATGCTTCTGCAGCAAATAATATTTTTTCCATACCACCTTGCGGTAAGTATCTTGGTCTGTTGTTTTTTAAAGAAAAAATTAAATTCCGCAACAATACTTAGTTTTAAAAAAAACTAGATAATGTGACATAGAATTTAGTAAAATTCAATAAAAAATACCTTTCGCACTGTAATTATCTTTGCTGATTTATTTTTTCTTCAAATGGTTTCCTACGCCTAACTCCACTCGTAATCAATTTTTCATATAATAAATATTTTTATTACTAAAGGAGACTAGTTGAGAGTTTAATTATTTAAAAAGTTTTTCAGGTTACTATGAATGGTAAATATTGAAAAAAAAATAGCTATTCCAGTAGTGCTAAGCATAACTTTAAATCAATTTACTAAATAAATTTTACTAAATTCTATGTCACATTATTTAGTTTTTTTTTTAATTAAGTATTGTTGTGGAATTTTAATTTTTTCTTTAAAAAACAACAGACCAAGATACTTACCGCAAGGTGGTATGGAAAAAATATTATTTGCTGCAGAAGCATGTAAATACATGATAAAAAAGTTTTTTTACTTGAAAAGAGAGTTTATAAACAAGTCAAAAATATTATTATAAACATACCAAAAAATATTTCCTGTTTAACATTACATTATTTGAATTATTAATCGAATTTAAAGGGATCTAAAGATTATTTTTTAACAAAAAATGTGATGCTTTTCGAAAAAGTATTTAATAAATAAAATGACTGTTTTAAAAAATGACGCTTGAATGAATGATAAAAAAAAAAAAAAAAAAAAAAATGCATTGATGAAGGATCGATGGCATATTGGTCAGATTCTCTACGCGGGCAAAAGACGTAGTCCGCTCGACCAACGTCGAGCATATCCCTCTAAGATATAAGATTATATTTAAGGTGTTAGAGCGAGGGGAGCTTGGGTTAAAGGTAAAGGTAGGGGGAGCTCTCCCTCCACTGCTAGCTTGGTTGGAGAGAGAGTAAAACCGTTGTGCGCATGCGGGAGAACTCTTGGTTGTTAGAAACACTGGCGTGAGGTACTCATTAGGCAGCCTACATAACCTACCATTATCTTACTTCTCGAATAGTATATATAGTTGTATCAGCTACAGTTGCAGTGTAAATTGTAGCATAAAATTATACACAGGTACACAAGTTACAAGTGTCTTTCATTGAGTCTTATACAAATGATTAATGAGTATTCTTATACATATGAGACTAACAAAATGAATCGACGTTAAATTTGTTGTCAACTAAACAAAGTTTTCCAAATTACTGAATTAGAAATAATAATTGTTGCTTCAAAAAATATCAAAAAAACTATTTGAAAACCGTACTAAGATTATGAAATTTAACATATTCAACAGCTTGTACACTGTCATTTGCATGCCCAACGTCAAATCAAGTTCATCTGTCATTTGATTGAATCAATATGTTTTTGCATGAAAGAAAAGTAAACTGTAGTGTGAGCATTTAATTTGTATTAGATTCTTTGTTATTACTTGATAATTTCTCAGAATTAACTTACGAATTACGTGTTCATATTGTAAACTTGATATCAATTGTGAATGAGAGATATTTTTAAGGTGACATTTGTATCTTTATTTATATAAAATTTCTATTTATCTTAATTTTATATTTTTGTAACTACACGTGATCAACAATGCAGTTATGAAAAATTTTCATGACGAAATAAAATATCATCTGTTTGAAATGAAGCATGACTTTTGTTCAATTATAATACACTGTGTATTCTCATATGTACATATCTATATTTATCCATTGAAAGTTGGTTATGTTACGTCAATAGAGGCAGCCTACTTAGGGCCTACCAAACGCCACCTGACGCTGCCAACGTAGGACCTCAGTTGGCAAGAGAGGCAGCCTAAGTAGGCCCTACTGATCGCCTACTTACAATTTTCGTTCGGGCAGTCATCGCACTCATCGCCTTCGTCTTTCGTCTGCAGATCAGTAAAATACAGAGACATCTATATATAAGTAAAGAAATATAATATGATATGCGCGCTCGCAGCGCTCACATGAATATATAATATATACAAACTTGTATGCTTGTATATATCCAAATCAGTGCAGACAAAAATAGGCAATTACTGGACGAAAGTCATGCCAAAACAGTAAAAAATTTTTGTAATTTTATAACGCTGGACATTGGAAAAAGTCTGACATCACTATATATATAGATTTACTAGCCAATGCTGCATGTCGGATTTTTTCTAACGCTGGTAGTAAATTTACGAATCACTTTTCACAGTGAAGTCAGGCCAAGCTGCGCCCAAGTCAGCGCCATATTACAAACCCACCTGCGGCCAGGCTTGGTTGCTTTATTTGGACCATGCGTTTAAGCTGGGCTGTCCACTTACATTTCTACTCGGGTGATTATGCAACTGATGCAACCTCCCCACCGTTGGCCCTATATGGCAAGAGAGACAGATACCCAGGCTCGCTGTCGTGTCTCTTTCTATTCGTGCTTTAGCACCGTACACTAGATCGAGCAGTCTATATTTCTTACATGTCTACGTTACTGGCAGGCAGCGAGCACTTTTAGAGAAATTTAAAAACGGTTGTCAAATACGCAGAGTGAATTGGGTACGAACACATATTCATCCTCTGCACATAATAATTTTCTGAGACTAAATCTACTCAAGGCAATAAGATGATTTGCATCCTGGTAGAAAAAAAAAAAAAAATTTATGAGAGACTTAGAATCAACTTCTTCTGTAATACTTGGTATATTTAATGCTATAATACATTAACATTCAAGTACAATGGCTTTTGCTGCAGAACAACTACAGCCCCAGCAGCAACAACCAACCACCCTTGAGTTCTACCAGGCAATGTCAGATTTCAAGAATATGTTTCCTCAAATGGATGATGATGTCATAGAGGTCAGCAGTTTACATTAATCTAAGAACTTGCAATCATGTCATTTAAATCTTACTGAAAATGTATGTGTAAATTCTTTATGTATATACAAACGTCACTTGCACCCAATTTTTATTTTGTTATGTTTACATTTATATTACATCTCATCACAGAATTCAGACATTTTTCTGTAGCAGGTGACAATTTTTTTACTCCTAAACTAAAAAAAAAAAATTTTCCAAAATACTTTCATACAATCTTAAGAATTAATTTGCTGTGTTCTCACCTGCAGTTCTTCCTTCGTAGGTAGAAATCATTATTTTATAAAACGTATGTTTTTATGAACATTTTATGAGATTTTTTGAGACTGGATAAAAAAATATTGAAATTTTTTTTTCTTATTGCACTCTGTTAAGTATGACATAACCTTATCTTTGTACGGTGTGTATAATAATGATAAAATAAGTCTTCTTTTCGAATACGGATTTGAAAAAAAAAAGTATGTAATTTGTATTTAATTATTAGATTAGTTAAAAAAGAAATCGTTTTTCTGACGGAGATTTTGTTTTTTAGATTCTGAAAAACGTTCACGAATGTTTGCTTGTCCATATTTAAAATGTATCTTTAAATAACAACAGTACGAATTTTGGTACATAGAGTTTTATTAAAAAATATATTAGTACACAACTGAACCCTTTATAAAAAGACTGACGTACATTTTATCATTTAATGCAGTCAAGATACATTGATTTTTTATATCTTCAGGGTAACACAAAAATTTTTTCACGGTTAATCCAGCGTTCTTGAATGTGAATCAAATAAAAAATATTTAAGGCATTTTTTTGTTCAATTACTACAGGATGATAAAATATGATAATTTTTGTATCTTTAGTTCTTGTATGCATTGTCATTATCACTCCTTTGGCTGCAGAATTTGTTTCAATAAATGAATCGTTAATTTTCAAATTCTTTGTATACCGTAGCGTTGTGTATCTTCTATTCTTGTAAATCATCTAATCGTAACAAATACAAGTTCCGCTATAATTAAGTTCTTTTTTTTTAACTTTAAAACAGTGCGATATTCCCGGGCCAATTGCTGTTGCATTGTCTAGCTTCATAAAAGACGTAACTCGGTTTTCAAAGTTTTCAGTGAGTTCTAAAAATCTTGATCTTTTTGGAAATTGACTAGCAAATGTTGGAATGGATCTATAGAAAAAATAACGATTGGCAATTGGAACAGCTACCTCTGTTGGGCTTTTCTTTAAATGTAGTAATAGCCTTTTATCATTCTCAAAACAAAAAGCGTCGTAAGTATATATAATGGTCCAAGATTTCTGACACTTCGCGCTGTATGTAACAGTAAATGAGTGTTATAGGTCGTTTTATTTTTATGGAATAGTTTTTCCAACTAGTAACTTATTAGATTATATCACATCATCGTAGCTGATAGAATCTCTAAGTAAAATTTTAATACCAAAAACTAATTTTGATAAGTGATCGAAATATTTCTTTGGCAAAGTGCCACATCGACATATTAAACAATAGTACAAGAGCCAAGACCGCCACTCAGCAGTTCTCGAGGAAGCTCATTGATTCAATGATCTTGGAGTTCTTGTCACATGTTTAGGAGGTCTTATTGACAGAAGACGATTTTCAACTAAGTATGAATAAATTATTTGGATCTCCAACATAGAAGGGTTGTTAAAGATAGGTAAGTATTAATTCTGTGTACTGGTTTATAACGCCAAGAAACACACTATTTACAGCTTCATACTGCTGGGTTTTTACTGTTATTTGACTATAAATCTGTAGCATATCTTTAATAATTTTTTCATGAGTTCGTTTACATAAATATTCAAAATATCTTCTCCCTGGGCAGCCACTACACAAGTATTATATGTTATGATTATAACACCACAACTGAAAAGACAGACTACTAAAAATTGTAGGATTTTTTTTTTTTATTTAATACTAAGCTGAATTACTGTATAACCCCAACTTTTACTGTTGTAATTTATAAATGATTATTATTCATGGCTATAATAATTTTGAAAAAATTTTTGTTTTCTAATAGTTTTCGTCACAAAGGGGCTATTACCTTGGAGGATTTGCTGCGCAGGACCCTCGGGCTGCCAGATAGCCGCGGATAGATGGCACTTGTGTTTCGAAAACTATTAAAAAACAAAAAATTTTAAAGATATTTTGCCTTGTCTACGATAATCAGGTGAGATGTCAAGTGACTACCTCATGCTAAAAGCTCATCTGAGTTTTTGTAAAATGTATCCATAGTAAAAAAAAATTTTTGAAAACAATTTAATGATGTTCAAAGCTGCCCCGTTAAAATACCATTTGGATAGTACACAGAAAAACACATTTTTTAAAGTGTTTTCTTTCAATTTTTAAAAACAAAATAAATTTCTTGAATCCTCAGATGAATCCAAATATCTCAGGTGCTTCTTCAGATGAGATCTCACCTGAGAATTTGAAAAATTTATTTCATTTTCGAAAATTGACAAAACACTTTGAAATATGTGTATTTTGTGTTATAAAGCGTTAAGTGTTCTTAGGCCAATTAATACCATCGATGTATGTATGAGTGTATGACTTAGTCTGTGTGTGAGTGTGTGACCGCGCTGGAGTGAACTGTAGACTCTCTGCTGGTTGAGTATGGAATGTACAAGCAGTATTAAGTTGGTCGTAGTCGCGTGCACACGTATAATGGTCGTTTGTAATATGGTTTGAATAAATGCATCTATTGTTGGTATTACAAGCAAGTGTAAACCCATTTATTTATCCACAGCACAATTATATAAATATCATTTTTGATGTACCATCCAATTGTATCGTCAACTGGATAGCTTTAAATTCTGTAGAATTTATTTTTAATTTTTCCTATAGCTCAAGCGTTTTTTTGAGAGACTGCTCTCGGCCCTCGGTAGGAAAAATAGGGTTTTAAGCGCCCAATCCACATGAGCGCCCTCTTCCAATGAAAACTTTTTTTTAATAAGGATACTTTTTAAGAAATATCAGGTGAGAAGTAGTCATCTGAGATCTCAGGTCAATTGTAGACAGGGTTGGCTCTTTGACAGAAAAGTTTTTACGCCTTATCAGCTGACACTGACAAACTGGAAACGAAATTGCACTTTGCGCCCTTGGCAAGAAAAAAAATGTATGTGACTCGGGCACAAACAATATTCGCGCCCTTCGAGCGCTCGATCATGTTTGTACTTTGATTCCTATTGACGTAATGTACCATTTCTTGTGAAATAGTTATATATACACACAAAAATCTGCCAATAAATTTCTACTCAACCAATTTTGCTGAAATTTTGCAGACTGATTCTAGACACGTCATAGATGGTTTTAGTATAGTTTTTTTGTTATTAATTTGGATTAATTACGCAAAAAAGTAAGTTAGATTCTTACTTTAGTTCAGTAAAATCCGCTAGGTGGCCTAGAAGTAAAATCGAAGCTACCTGCAATAAAAGTGGGTGGGTCTGGTTTTATATCCCAGAGCGAATTTGTACATGCCATATTGGACGATAGACTTACATCGAATTTTACCCTGAACCACCAAGATGAAGGAGTGCCACGAATAAAAGGCATTCTGAACGTCAACGCCTCCGGCGTAATACCAGGAGACGTCTAGCCAGATCAAGGTCTAGCTGCTCTAACAATTTAGGGTTTTGTGGCCGTTCTTGCAACTGACTTAGTGCTACAAGAGCAGATTCTTCTACATTAGCAAGTCAGGGAAAATAACCTTGAGGTTTTTTTTTGAGTGGCTTTGCGCCTACGAGGAGAGGAGTGGAAATGTCGGCTTGGCTGAGCGTTTAGCTGAGCACACAGCCAAAGCAAGCGACGACACGAGTCTTTCTCTTTTGACTGCAACTAAGTATATGCTCTATATATTTAACTGACTTGCTCTCGCTCTTGCTTCAGTGTTATCTATCAATCTTATTTAATTAAATCATGGAACTAAATGCTCATGATTATATGCACATACTTTTGATTTCAATACATTATTTTTTAATCCTCCCGTACTTGTAACATTCCGAAATTTATTGATGTTTTTAAAAAATATGCAGCTTCAACTATTCTTTAAGGTTTTCAGTACAGCTTTAACCACTAGTTTATTAATTTTACACATTATAACTTCTTTGATTTGTAGGACAAGCTCCGGAGAATATCTGAACATAATTTATGCATTTTGAAACTCCTAAGAAATTATGAACATCCTATTTACGACAGAAAAAAGCTGGAGGCAGAAGTTGAGATTGGAGTACAATAATTAGTGCCTGTCTACTGCTATTTACTTAAAGTTAAAATTTTAATCAATAAATTTTGATACACCAAGTAGAAAATAGTTTTGTAAAAATTTTATAATTGTTTGCAAATCTTCAATAAGGTGTGCTACTACTATTATATTTTAGACTGCTAGAAAAATAACAATGAATGGAACAGTTCTCTTAATACGTAATTAAAATTATTCGGCAAGATTCTGAGACAAAACATTTTTCAATATACCGTAGTATTTTATTTTAAAAATATACCTAATTACCTTTTAGGATAAGTATTATATGAAAGCTATTTTTATGCTGCAGATTATTAAGGAAGTTTAATAATTTATATTTAATGCAGGAAAAGCATTGTAATACTTTTGACAATGATACCATCGAGTCAGGAAAGAGCCTTTTTGGATTTTTAGGCAGAAAAGAGTTTTTTAACTAAAAAGAAAAAAACTTTTCACACAGAGGTACACTAAGGTGTACTAAGCCGGCGTCGATAGGTACAACAAAGAAGACCGAGCCGGACAAAGTTGGTGTTCGACCCAACGAAACGTTTCTTATGATTGTTTATCGACATTTTGGGGTTTTTATTTGCTCCTCACCCAGCTTTCGGTTGGCCGTGTACTCTGTACAAATTCACACGTTTATTCTATACTGAAGAGCGAAACGAGAAGTTCAACAGAAAGACATATAAGCCTTTTTAACTAATTTTCTCACTTTTATTTTAAGGTGGTAATCTATATATTTTTATCGATCAATTACTTAAGCATTTGTTTATAACATCGTCAATCACTAGATATCATGGGGTGCTTATTGTCCAATGATTAAATTGATCAAGCAATAATTAATAACACAAGCGCCAATTACTAGGTACTGGGGACCGCTAACTGACCAACAATTACATTAATAAGGTGGCCAGTAAGTACCCCATGTTATTTGGTGATGAGCGCTTCTGTTATCAACTAATGCTTTGTTAATCAGTGAGATGCTTAGTAAGCGCCATATCGTACCTAGTGATTTACGATAATGTTATGATTAAATGGTTTATTTATTTAGGTGAATATATACGTCATTATAGTACCAACTTAAAATCGGAGAAATGAAAATTAAAGGCTTTTTCTTATATTCTGTTTAAAAAGACTCTTTTATGTCTATTATTCTGAAAATACTCTTTATTATGCTAACCTGACAAATAATTTAGACTCAGGAATTGTGAGAACTAAAGAAATTTTTAACTACAAATTTATGTATTAATAAAAAACGAGCCTGGGTCTACTTTTGCACGCAAGAGCTTTCATTAAGAGTTAAAATAGTATCAATAAATAAATTTGTATTGCAAAAAAAAAAATATCTAGTTTTCTGAAACAATCGACCAAGTATGTACCCTAGTTTTCCGTGTTTTTCTTAAAATCGTAAAGTATTCAAATTTTCCTGTATTTATGTGCCTACTATTTTATAATAAATTAATTAAGCTATGATTCTTGGAAATTAATACATAAAATTATTATAAAAGAGTTTTAAAGATTTCAAGATTAAGCTTTCCGTCGTGAGAGTTCCGTGAGCTTTTCAATAAAAGCAACCTGTGTCACGTGGTTGAAGAAACTGATAATACGACTATGCTAATATAACTACAAAAAAAAAAATTAGCTGTCTTGCGTTGTATGGCTAGAGGTGCTTTTTGATAGTCTATCTTATCAACTGCAAACAATGAGATAAATTTATGCAGAACATTGTGTATTGCAAAAAATGTAAAATTAATGAATTGATTGCGAGGATTGAAAGAGCAACTTGAATTGTAAAATTTGAATACTGTTTGTAGTAATTGATCTATAAAAAAAGATAAATAGTGACACCTTCAAAACAGAGAAAAAAAAATTTTTTGTTAACTGAAAATGATTAACGCGCTGTGAAAAGATTTTGGTAACTATTTCTGTAAAATTACAATAACAATTTATTGTAGGTAAAAAAGTAAAATGTTTATACATAATACAATTTTTTTTTAATCCATACTCCGAGTTACAAGTGGNTATACACAATACTTTTTTATTACTTTTTTATTACTTTTATTTTTATAACTTTTTTTTTTTAATCTATTCTCCAAGTTTCAAGTGGTTGAAACTAGTGATACGTACAGTATCTAGAACCTTTGTAAGTTCGCGCCCAAGACACACCTCTCACGGCGCATGAGCAGCGGATACAGAGTATGATGATCACCTTTCGGCGGCGGGCCCGAGCGTTATCAGCTTTCCCGCTCTCTCTCTCCGATCAGCCTCTGAACCTAACGCCACGCACGCGACTGCTCTCGCTTTGAGTCTCTAATAAACGAACATATACTTTCTTCCACGTGTATTCAGTCCCCTTACACCCCCAAACTCCACAATTCCCACGTAACAAGAGGTTGTAGATAACCCGCCCCCCAATTTTTGGCGCTCGACGTGTGGCGAGTTGTGTACGACAAAGTGATAAAAAATTTTTTTTTTGGTTTTCTTTCGTCGTTGGGAAGAACCCACAGTGCAGTGTGAGTGAAAATGAAAAAAATTATCGTGAAAAGAAAAGTGAAAATTAAAAAAAAAAAAAAATATAAAGAAGAAACAGTGAATAATAACAAGAAAAGAAAAAAATACAGTGTTAAGAAGACACACGCGGGGAGACACGTGAGAAACGAGGAGGTGTCAAGTACCAGCGTGGGCGCACAGCAGCCATCCAGGAGGCCAGCACCGTCAGAAAATAAGACAAGGGAGAGCCAAAACACAAAACTACACCACACCACGTACCCTCTGGTAGCAATATTTTTTTTTGGACACTTTGTTTAGGGACACGGAAATGCTTTGGATCGTACTGCTTACAATACTGTCCAGGTAGATAAATTTTATATAAACGGTAAATAATATTACTGCTGGGCGATAAGTTTTATCAAATAGGCCCATAAGAAACAAATACAACAAAACAAAAAAAAAGCAACACAAAAAAAAACAACCAAGCAAAATAAAACAAAATGCATTCGGGAAAAAATTGATAAAGTTGTAGGTGGGGCGGTGGACCGCTTAGCAGACGCGGAGGTCGTTACAAACGATAGTTTATGGTTAAAATTTTGCCACGATCCCGAGGTGGTCAAAGAATTAGAAAAGTTGAACAAAAAAACAAAAGACTTAATTGGAAAGATTTTTAAGGGCATGAAAACGAACTTACTAAGAGATAAGAAAAAAAAGGGCATAACAATAACAATAGTAATAACAGCTATTATGAGCCGAATGGCAGAAATTACGGCCAAAGAGACAGTGGTAGCGATAATAGCCGAAATAATTATGATTGGAAAAGTAACGAGCGTTATGAGCTTAGACACACAAACGGGACACAAGACGCAATCGAGGCTGAACCTAGATGGGATCTCTAGTAAACAGAAGCCAAATTTTTAGAACGATGCTCGAAGTACTCCCCCAACATCGAGCATCGGGAAAAAGTGGCTACGTATTGTAAAGGACCAAAAGTAAACGATGTAGAAATTAGAGAGAAAGAAGAAAAACCCATACAGTCGGAGGTGTGGGAAAAGGAGATAAACAAAAACAAAATTAATACTCGTCAAAAAATCGAGCCAAATTTAAAAAAATCTAAAAGATAAAAGTATATCGATGGAAAAAGAAAACAAGTAAGAAGTCACGACGGTACTAATTAATTATGCAGCAGTAGGACGCAGACCGCCAACAGTAACGCTGGAGAGTGAGGATTTCCGAAATAAATGATCAGATTTCTATGCTGACACGGGTGCTGAGATCTCGATACCAAAAGAAAATTATATAAAAGAAAATTCGCCATTGGATAAGAATGTAAAAGTAAAAATAATTGGAGGAACTCACGGAGAACGTGAAACAGAAGGCACGGTGGACACAATGATCCATGGTATGAAGTACACTTTCCATGTAGTCCCGCAGAATTTTCCGATCGAAGTAGACGGAATCCTTGGATGGGATATGTTTAAAAAATACAATGGCGAGGTGAGCGCAAAAACAAATACACTTAGCTTAGGTGGTGTAGAAATCCCACTGAAGACGGCAGAATATTTCGAGATAGCAGCGAGATCCAGGCAGGTTATGTATGCAAGAGTCAAAAAAGAATTCGGAAAGATTCAAGTTGGATTTGCGCCACTTCAAGATGTGGGAGAACATGTGCATTTTGGAGACTTTTACGGCACTAATAATAAAGGTAAAATATATGAGGAATGCGTGAATTTTTCAAACAAAAAAAGGAGAATTACAGTACCGGAAGTGGATCTTATAGAGTGCGAAGAAGTGAAGAAAATAGAAATAACTATCAACGTGAAGGACGGCGCCAGAGAAAAAGAGACTGCATTTGTGGGCTTGCTCGAAAAAGTAAAATTGGAAAAAAATGAAATAGAAAAAAAATACAGATTGAGAGATAAAAGCGTAGATGAAGATAAAGAAATCGACACTCACGCGGAAAAAGACTGTGATATAAAAAGTGTTGAAGAAAGAATTGAAAAAATTATGACACTGATCAACACTGAGGGCTGTAACGAAAAAGAGTTACAGCACGTAAGAAAATTAATATCGATGAATCCGTTTGTGTTTGGGTTGGACTGGGAACCGTTAAAAACAACTTATTTAATTAAACACAAAATAGAGACTACAACAAATAAGCCAGTAGTGGTCAGAAGATATAGATACCCGCCCGCGGTGAAGGAAAACATCAGAAGAGAAGTTCAAAAACTGATGGATTTGGATATAATAGAACCGTCAACGTCCCCATATAACTCAAATATATGGATAGTGCCTAAACCGCCAGGATATAACGGCGAAAAGAGGTGGCGACTGGTCGCGGATTTCAAACAGCTCAACGAAATAACTATTGGAAGCTGTTACCCCCTACCCTTTCAAAGCGATATATTGGAGCACTTAACGGCAGCTAAGTACATCACAGTAGTCGATTTGAAGAGTGGATTCCACCAGATTAAAATCCAAGAAGTGGACGCGCATAAAACTGCATTCTCGGGACCCGACGTGCACTATCAACATAAACGTATGCCACTGGGGTGCTTAGAGTCACCAAATGCATTTCTGAGGGCGATAACGTTAGCTCTAGCCGATCTACAAGAGCGAGAAATTGAACTATACATGGACGACATCATAGTGTTTGCAGCAACTCTCGAAGAACACAAGAAACGCTTTAAAAAATTGATAGAAAGACTAGCAAAAGCAAACATGACTATAGAGCCAAGAAAATGTCAATTTTTGAAGAAAGAAGAAAAAGTCCTTAATCACGTGGTTGAAAATGGTAAAATAAAGACGGACCCGAAGAAGATCGAAGCCGCAAAAAAATATCCAAGACCGACAAATACAAGAAAAATTAAGCAGTTTCTTGGATTCGCGGAATATTACAAAAATTTAATAAAAGATTATGCAAAGATAGCGTGACCACTCTGTACAATGACAAAAAAAAATACAGAGTTTTAATGGGGCGAAAAAGTGGAAGAGGCCTTTAAAAAACTAGTGGATGCGCTATGTTCGGAACCTGTATTTACAGAACCGGACTTAAGTAAACCGTTTATTGTAACAACAGATGCGTTGGATCATGCCATCGGGGCAATCCTTAGTCAGGGGGAGATAGGTAAAGATAGACTATGTAAATATGCGTCACGGTGCCTCAAGGGTAGTGAACTTAGATATCCAACGTATAATAAGGAGTTGCTAGCAGTAGTTTTTGCAAAGTAACAGTTTAGACCTTATCTGTATGGCAGGAAGTTCACGGTGGTTACGGATCACGAGCCATTGAAACATTTTAACACGTTCAAAAAACCTGACATTCGGTTTAACAGATTAAAGGCAAAGTTGCGTGGTTACGATTTCGATATAATTTATCGCCCAGGTATCTTAAACAACGCACCAAATGCGTCTTTCAAGAAATCCAGTCGTCAAAGAAGGCGAATGGAACCCAGAACTACCGCGAATAGAACTGTATCAAATGGCAGATGAACAAGAAAAGGAAGAGGGTGTAGTAAGTGATGGCCCACCAGCGCGTGTGTTCAAAATTAGGGCAAAATCAAAAATACGGATCGACGGTAAGTTAAAAAAGGTAGTAGTGGAATCAGACTAAGATTCATCACATAAAAATCCCAGGAAGAAAGAGACTGAAATGGAATTGTGTTCGGAAGAAGAAGTTGAGGAGAAACAACAAACTAGAGAGAAAATCTCATCGCAGGGGCCACTAAAGAATAAATTAGAGCACATGAAAAAAGAGGAGGGCTGGATAAAAGGGGTACAAAAAACGAGCACACCTTATGTCGTCATAGACCCCCAAACAAGGCAAAAGCAAAGGAAGAAAAGACAAAGGCAGCTCGACACTCTAAACAGAATCAGACATAATTTTTCAGTCACTCCTGTGAAAAAAACCCACAGACTGAAGAAAATATAATAGTAAATTGGAAATAAAGACCAGAAATTAAACACAATAATTTGGAGGAAATTGAAATATGCTTGATTGGATCAGAGCATGGGAAAGAGAGAGACGGCAGTAAGAAGAAAAGCTCAAGAAGTCGTAGTATTTCGGAGGATCAAACGTCCGGGAAAAAAAAAAATCAGAAAATCCATGACGAGAAAGGCAAAAAGAGTCTAACTATTTTGCAAAAAAGGATCCAAAAAAGCTAAACGACTATATCAGCATGTTACAAGAAAAGACAGATAGACTCAAAGAAAAAGTTTTTGTCGACATCAGAGAAAGAGAGGTAAAGGAAAAACCAGGAGTCAAAATAGATGTATGAGAGGTAGAAGATAGCAAAAGGGATTTAAGTAAAATAAGTGATCGAAACAAAGAAAAAGAGGGAACAGTAAGCACAGAAGATTATAGTGAGGAAGAGAAAAGTAAAGGCAAAACCAGCAGCGTAAGAGCAATCTTTGGTGGGACAATCAGGGAAAAAGGCTATCCTTAAATCATGGTGAGATGTCTGGGGCATTCGATAATTTGAATGATGAAGAATCAAGTAAAAAAAACCAATTGACTTCAAACGATGCACTTAATGAGCAAAAACGTGGATCAGACGGAAATTGTGCTGAGCCATCGAAAGAGTGGGATTTAGTAGATGGAAAGGGCGATGGTAATTGCCTGTTTTATAGTCTTATTGTACTGTTTGATCTGGACTCAACAGCAAAGCAGCTAAGGAAAATCTTACTGTATTCTGAACATATTAAAAACTGCGTCGATCCGGAAAACACTAAGAGAATTTTGAGGAAGGATTACGAGTTTGGGGATGGAGAGTGCATTTTTGTCTTTTCTCAGGAGTTCAAAAAGAAGATATGTGTGCACTACGTAAATGGAGATGGACCTTCAATGTGTCATCACTACACAGAAATAAAAGGAGATGTATATGAGCACATGCGGTATGAGCCGGAGCACTATCAGGCGCTCTGCGAAAAAGGACAAAAACGCTGTAAATCGATGGATGAATTATACAAAAATTCAAGTGATAAAGACAGTAAGATAGTACAAGAGGCGAGACGAACAACATAGTGGAAAAAAAATGAAAACAAGCTTCCATATACGAGACAGAAAATCAAGGGTAGAACTGATAAGAAAATAGAAGAAGACAACAAAACAGATCACGAGACAAGTGATGAGTCAGATTTTGAATTAAAAAAAACACGAATACCTAAGAAGCGCGATCCGCCACCACCTCCACTGGAACCACCGGATGAGCCAAGCCCAATAGCGGAAAAGAAACACGAAAAATATCAGATGACGACGTAAACAATGAAAGCCACAAAAAAAAAATTAGCCATAATAAAAATGGAAAGGAGTTACTTAATAAGAACATGGTGGCAGATGATGATGCCGAAAGCATGGATGATGGCAAAATCAATATAAGTATATCAGGTTCAGATAGGTACAGAGCTTGCCAGACACGACTACCAGTACAAAAACCACCCTGAAAGCCAGAAGAAGATAATGATATACCACCATTCCAAAGACTTAAGAAAATAAACGAACACCCATTTAGATACATTGACAACTTAGCCTTTTGTACAATAACAGAAAACATACCGGACACAGAAGCCATAGACGCGCTTTACGAGAGAGGTTATATAAATCCAACAGCCATGAATAAAGAAAATAGGAGGGTTGGAGAGGTCTTTCTATCTAGAGCAAAAAAAGTATTAGTAATGCAATTATATGTGAAAGAGCACTTTGACAGTGCAGGATGAAAATCGGATATTAAGAAATGCATATCGTCTTTAAAACAGCCCATGTTGTTTAACAAGTTGACGTCAGTAGGTATTATACGAGATCTAGCAATACTTATCGTATCACAGTGGGACTATTTCGCAGAGCAATTTGAAAACACCTTCGAAAACACAAAAATATCGGCAGTGTTGTACTTGAACAATTTAGTAGTACCATAAGTGGAGCAACGATTTGATGTCCTCAAAGAATACTACGAGTCATCGGTAGGAGGCAACAGAGGTATGAACCAGACTTACAACAAAATTGCGAAAGACTATTACTGGCGAAATATGCGACTGGACGTACATCAGTTCGTGTTAGGTTGTTAATTATACCAATCTAAGAATTTTGTTAGAGTAAGAACAAAACAGGCTCTAGTTGTAACAGATACACCAGCTTGACCATTAGAAAAAATATCAATTGATTTTTGCGGCCCGATAAACAAACCATCGGCACATGGCAATAGTCACATATTGTCAATGCGGGACTGGCTCACGAAATATATAATTCTCGTACCAGTAGAAAGAGCGACGGCGTTAAAAACAGCAAAAGCACTTTTAAACAGAGTAATTGCATACCAGAGAAAATGCTGTCAGACAGAGGTGCCCATTTCCAAAACAAACTGTTGGAAGAGTTCGCAAGAGTATTTAAAATAGACAAAATGGGAACAACAGCCTTCCATCCACAGAGTAACGGCGCTATAGAACGAATGCATCATACATTAACGGAATATTAAAAGGCTTACGTAAATAAAGATGACTTTTGGGACGATCACTTGCGCATGTGCATGTGCGCTTACAATTCGACAAAACACTCAGCAACGGGGATAGCGCCTCAAGAAGTATTGCTGGGCTACCCAGCCAGAATCCCATCTAGCTTCAAAAAAACAATGAATGAACAAACGTATGATGAATATGTAGAAGACGTAATAAAAACAATGACGCGGCTAAGGACAATAGCAGCCATAAATCAAGTTCAGGCGAAGGACAGGTCCAAATATTATTACGACTAAAAATTGAACACAAGATTTTTCATGAAAGGAAAAATGGTCTATGTTCTTAAAAAGCCGAGAAACAAATATAAGGATCACTACGAAGGACCATACGAAATCGTAGGAATAAATTACAAAAACCACAATATAAAACTGAAACGTGGCAATGAAACAAGAATTACACACGTGGATAAAAGCAAGAGAGCATGCGTTATAAAAACCCAATTGTTAGATAATAGGGAACTCAGGGAATAAAGTAGGATAACTAAAATAAATTGCATAAGAGTAAGAAGCAAATACAAAAAAAAATAATAAAAAAAACGAGATATCACTAAACGAGATATACTATCCACATAAGATAAGCCCAGACTTTGTGCTGTGAGAGCACGATCGCTGAGCTCCAGGGGCTCTCCTCCACAAGCTTCTACAGATCAATGCTGCGCCGTATTGTGGGCGCACACACTATAGGCAGCGTGGCTCTCATGCTTGTGCTTTATGAATTCAATGCAAATTTGAAGTGTGACACAATCTTTGATCTTAGGTAGTCCAAATACTTGTGTAGTAGAAATTCAAAATGATTTGAACTCTATAAGCACACGTACTTGATCTACTTTCGCTCAAAATTATTTTCCATGTAGTAAGTATTATCAATAAATTCCGTCGGTGTTCTATTTCAAAGTGTTGCATAGAGCAAATAGCTTTATTTTCACCCATATCCGCCACATAAAGTTCGACGAGCTGTGATAAAAAGGTACAAAAGTTAAATATTAAAAGAATAAAAGAAAACAACAAAAACAAAAAAAAAATAAAGTGTGGCACTCAACCGAGTCCAATTTGGTTCTCAGAAGCCAATGAAATAACTCTAACTCAAATATACGTATGACTCTTCAAGTCTGTACTTCGTGTGTCTTGAACGTAAAGAATCGAGTTTGGTATCAAATTTAAAGTTATTTATAGTACAAAATTATTATCAGTTATGAATTAGATAAATATTTAATAGTAAAGTAAGTCTAGATTAATTATTTAGGCTTCATAAATCTTGTAGGGCAAAATAAAAAAGATCAGTGTTATACATTTATTATCAAAAAGAGGACATAGAGGGTTGTAAAAGTGCTCAGTGCTCTCGAAAGTGGCAAATGATCTAGCGCTAAATTCAAACTGGCCAAATGAATCACGGCGCGAAACCCAAGTAACTTAACAGCATTCCATATATAATAAATTAACCCTAAGCTAGTTAACCCAATAACTCATGGCAGCCGTCACCAGTCTCATGAGCTTTAATAATTGATAGAAAGCATAAAGTCGCAAGCTCCAATCACCAGACAACCCGGGACGCTTAGTGATCGCTTTAATTATATAATCATAACGCCAGCGCCAATCACCACACAACCCAGGGCACTGTTTAGTCGTTTTATTTATTATTAAAATAAATAAAATAACAGAAGCACAAATCACCACACAACCCGGAGCGCTTACTGGTGGCTTGGATTGTTTATAATAAATCAAATAATAACGCAAGAGCCAATTACCACACAAATCAAAGCGCTTCCTGGCCGCTTACTTCATTTATAATAAACAAAATAATTACACAAGCGCGAATCGCCACACAACTAATGGTCGCCCTCATTATTTATAATAAATAAAATAATAACGCAAGTGCTAATCACTATACAACTCAGGGCGCTTACTGTTCGCTTTAATTTTTTATAAATAATAAAATAATAACGCAAGTGCCAATCACCACACAATCCAGAGCGCTTCCTGGTTGCTCGAATTATTTGCTATAAATATAGTAATTACGCAAGCGCCAATCACCATATTCATTTATAATAAAAAAAATAATAACACAAGCGCTGATCACTACACCACTCGACGCGCTTACTCGTCGCTTTATTTCCAAATACAGCATAAAATAACGCAAGCATCAATCACCACACAATTTAAAGCTTTTCCTGGACGCTTACTTGATTAATAATAAATAAAATATTAACACCAGTGCTAATCACCACTCAACTTGGGGCGCTTACTGGTTGCTTTAATTATTTACTATGAATAAAATAATAACGCAAGCGCCAATCACCATACCGCCCCTCACGCTTCCTGGTTGCTTTAGTTATTTATATCAAATAAAATAAAAACGCAACAGCCAATCACCACGCAACTCAAGCGCTTACTGGTCGCTTACTTAAATTATACTTAAATTATAATAAGTAAAATAACAACACAAGTGCCAATTACCACACAACTTGGGGTGCTTACTGGTCTCTAATTATTTATGCCAAATAGTATCATAACGCAAGCGCTAATTACCACATAACCCTGGAAGCTTCCTTATGGCTTACTTAATTTTTAATAAAAGAAATAATAACAAAAGCCCTAACCACTAAACAACACGCGGTGCTTACTCGTCGCTTTATATCTAAATACAGCATAAAATAATATCGCAAGTCCCAATCACTACACAACCCAGAGCGTTTACTAGTTGCTTTAATTATTTATAATAAACAAAATAATATTTTAAGCGCCAAACATCACACAACTCAGAACGCTTTCTGGTTGATTTGATTATTTATAATAGATAAAATAATCTACGCACAAACCACCACACAACCTGAGACGCTTACTCTTGGCTATAATTTTTTTCATACAAAATTTAATAATGCAAGGGCCAATCACCACTCAAGCCGGGAATTTTTCTGCTCGCTTACTTGATTTATAAAGAACGAAATAATAAAACAAGCGGTTATACTACGCAACCCGGTGTTCTTACTTGTCGCTATAATTCTAAATACACCATAAAATAATAACGCAAGCGTCAATCACTGTACAATTTAGGACACTTACTGGTCGTTTACTTTATTTATAATGAATAAAATAATAACACAAGTGCTTATTACCACCCAACCTAGGGCGCTTGCTAGTTGTTTTATGTATTTTTAATGAATAAAATAATAACGCAAGCGCCAATTACCCCATAACTTTGGACGTTTCCTGATCGTTTTAGTTATTTATAACGAACAAGATAGTAAGACAAGCACCAATCACCACATAACCTGGAGTGCTTACTTGTCGATATATTTATTTGCAATAAATAAAGTAATAACGCAAACGCTTATCACCACATAATGTGGGACGCTTTTTCGGCGCTTGTTTAATTTATGAGAAAAATTTTAAAATAAGTTCTAACCACTTCACAACTTGGGGCGCTCACTCGTCGCTTTGTGTATGAAAAAAAAATCTAGTTAACAGTTTATAATATATGGAATAGTATAGTATAGAATAAATATTATTAATGCAACAGTCGTAATTTTTAAAAACCTATAAACTTTCAATCTAAGGAAAAATCTATGATCTAGGCCAAAATCTAGTTTCTGTATCCCACTCACTCTTGTCTTGATTTAAAAGAAATGCAAACAAAAAAGTTTTGAAGCTATCGATTCTAGTTGGGACAAATATAGTTTGGTGCAGTTTATTTATCAGAATGGGTGATTGAATAGTGAAAGGCCGGCTCATAGATTCCGTTCAAGAGTAAGGTATAATAAGATAACCTGCAGGAAAGCGAGTGGATCGATTAATATCTGTATAATTAGATGTAAATCGATAAAGGGACATAATATACGATGGACATTCATGAGCAAGTACCTTGATTGGATGCCTAAGAAATAGTCACGATGGCTGAAAACAGGAAGCCAATTCAACTGAGTACGATATGGGATCACTCTGGATTGCCAACCAATGTTCCCATGGACTAAGCGGATACATCCATTCAGGGCTCTGTGCGATTGGAGATTTGAGGTTGCAGTAATGCCGTGGTAGGCCACTGACATGTAATCAAACAATGGGAAAATAAGAGTTTCAATGAGCTGCTTTCGCAGTGAAAAATATAGGGCATGTTTACAGTGTTCTACTGTGTAAAGTGAACGAAAGACACTGGCAAAGACGTGCCGAGCATGTCGCTCCCAACTTAACGTACACTGAGAAAATTTTACTACGACGGCTGTGGTAAGAACTGCCACAATGATTTGTCGTTGTTTTGATCAGAAAATAAAGTAATTGCTACGATGCCTTATAGCAATGTATACTACTGTACTTAGTAGTAACGTTGACTACAGAACTATCGCGGGGATCTTAATAAATACATATAACTGCCACTGACTATATACACGTCGTCTGCGCGTCACTGCATTTGCAGGCTGCATCAGTCTCGCGTTTCGCGTCACTGTAAGCACCACGTTTGACGATTTTTCTTGAAATATGCAGCATTTCTGACATTGTAAAGTGCTTATTATTGAATCCCAAGAATAATAATTGTCAAAATGGATGCATTCGTACAGGACGCCTTATCTAATTGGGGCCTGGAAAAATTTATCGATAAATTGTAGAGTAAGTATGCAAAAAAATTAACCTAACCTTTTAGTTTAAAATAAACATCACAGAGGTTGGTATGGATAAAGAAATGTTTCTTGAAATTGATAATGAAATAGTAGAAAAATTGTTTGAAATAAGTGTATGTGGTTTTAAAGAAAAGTTTTTTAACTGTTTGAGCCTTTTTAAGAATGCCAGTAGTGCATACTCACCAAATATTACATTAAATTTTTTTTCTCGTCAAATCACAAATGAATTGTCGAATCGTTCGTTTGAAAATGAGAATTCGTCTTTTAACAAGTCACTAACCCCTCCTGCTGTTTGATAACTTCAATACGGAAAGGCAAAGGTTCAAATATTATATGGACCAAAAATTGATGGTAAACCTGAAAAAATTAACTGTTGGTCACAAACTTGTTGATAAATGTGTAAATAATGAAACTATAACCATGAAAGAAAAAGTAACGGCTCAGTATATACCACTAAAGTGGACCTTAAAATCTTACTTGGGAGTACCTGGTGTTTTTAATACACTCCTGCAATACATTGAATCCTTAAATACAGAGACTGTTGTTATCAGTAATTTTATCCAATGTACATTGTGGGCAGATGTCGCAAATGTAAAATGTTTATAGATTTAACAAAAAGTAAGACAGTTGAAGACGAATCACTTCTTCGTAGCATTGATTCCTACAAAGAAGATTGTAAAGTTAATGCTTCTTGGGAAATCGGTATTACAGAAAGATGCGTCTTCAACATGTTTGATAATTATCATGTACTGAGCAATTTAAGCATGGATCTGATGCGTGATACTTTGGAAGGTACAGCTCACTATGTCATGATAAATATTTAAAATGACCTGATATATGTAAAAAAAAAATTTCACTTTAGAATTTCTGAGCATCAGAATACAAACTTTTCAATACTGTATTGGTGAGTGTAACAAAATACCAACAATCAAAAAAGAGCATATAACTAATGGAAAATGTCAGCTTCTGAAGTAATGATTTTTTGCCGATATTTTGGGTTACTGGTGGGTGATTGCGTAGATGAAAACAAATTTTATAAAAGTTGGCAATTATACTTACTTTTACTTACTACTTAATATTTTCTAAACTTTTGGCTTGACTGTTATTATCAAGATTCATAAAAAGGCACATTTCAAACCTAGAAAGGTTAATACCTGAATTTCTTATTTTATACAAAAAATTACTTGGTGGACTGAAGTATAAATTTCACAATGCGTTACACTTTATTAAAGTAATCTTACGTAATGGACCAATGATTTTTTACTGGACTATGCATTACGAATCATACCATAGAACACTAAAATTAACTTTAACGACGTCGTGTCATCGCTCAAATTTGATTAAAACTATAGCCATTAGAAGCTTATTACAATTAGCGCATATGAAGGTAACAAAAAATACGAAACCAGCTAATATTGCATATTACATAAGGGAGAGTGTAATATTTTTTAAAAAAATAAATACTTTTCTAATTTTAAAGATCGAGTATTTGGTACTAACAAAATTTTATTAAACGAAGTAGTTAGCTTCCAAACCATTATCAGCCAGTGCTTAAGAGTCTCCGCTAACATGCTCAGTTGCCTGGTAGATATCCTCAGGATAGCATGAGTGGTACAGCTGAGTGTCATCGGCGTATGTCAAATGGGCGCAGTGTTTTAGTACCCGGGGAAAATTGTTTATGTACGTGAGAAAGAGTAGTATACCACCCACACTACCCTGTGGTACGCCAGTCAATGAGGGGCACCAGTAAGACAGGACCCCACCATTACCCTTGACTGCTTGTCTGCGACCATGAAGGTAACTAAAAAATCAGTTCAATGCAGAGTCACTTCAGTTTAGGTTACGCAACTTTTCAAGTAAGCGAGCGTGAGGTATCCTGTCAAAGGCTTTGCTGTAGTCAAACAGGACAAGAATCGTCACTTTACGAGTGTCAATCGCCAACCTAACGTCTTCTATAATTCGAACCAAGGCCGTCTGTGTATTGTCGCCCCTTCTAAAACCCACCTGACGAGAATCCAACAGCTCATTCTCAACAGCATTTGGCGAGTGGGGTAATAAATGAGTTTTTCCAAGATGACGGATACGTTTCGATTAAGGAATACGTATTTATGAGCAATGCCAATAGTTCAATAATGCAGGGAGCGGCGAGCCTGAGCATTTTCCCATCTGTACCACCCGAGAGAGCAGAGCAGTGGAAGAGGGCATGCCTCGCGTCATGTGAAGCTACAGGCGAAAAATTAAAAACAGGCATTGGTGAGTGAAGTGGTATACTTTTAACACGCTGCAGGTCCTCAAGTACAACTGGAGCTCCAAGAGATGTGACATCAGAGTAGAACGTGATAAGTTGATTTGGCGAGAAGCGCAGTAAGGGCGATGGCAGATGTGAGCTGACTAGGCCTGACTTTCGAACTTCAGACCATTTTGCTTTGACGGTAGTCGCGTTATTCAGTTTGGATGCAAGGTATTTATTTTTGGCCGAATCTAAAAAATTTCAAGCTTCTCTCCTCAAATTTCGATATTCAATTAAGTCTATTTCAAATTGGGTCCTCAAAGCCCGTTTATATGCAGCATCCCTGCGCTTCATAAGGAGGCGAATTTTCTGTGTAACCCAGGGCTTTTCGGAGGATTTAAAGCTGATCTGGTGAAGTGGAGCAAGCAAATCAAAGACCGACAGCCCAGTATTAGAGAAATTACAGATAAGAAAATCGAGATTAATTTGCGTGCTATCGGTTCCGTCCAGTGGCTCCATACATAAGAGATAAAAATTTAAGAGAGTTTTTGTACGATCAGTTGTCAAAATATCAAGATTAATTTTATTAAAATGACGTGAAAACAATTTTTTGATATACGGGTGTGTCTTATACAAGGTCAAGGTGAGCTCGATAAAGTCGTGACCGGCTATAAAAGGTGTATCAGATTTTGAATAATTGAGAACAGCATCAGAACTATGTACAATAAACAAATCAAGCCAGGTGTGAATAAACTGATCGTAGCTAGGGGTATGGTGTGTGGGTCCAGATTGTACTAAGAACAGTGAATGGGAAGCTATAAATGATTCAAAAGAGGGGGTGTAGTAAGTATCATTATTTATATCTATGGGCGAGTGCGCGGTGGCTCAGTCGGCTAGGTCGTGGATCGGCACGCGGGAGACCGTGGTTCGATTCCCGGCCAGTGCGACTTTCGGGCAAGTACCTCTGTGATTTTTCACATGTGCTTTTTCACCACGCAATGCTCCTCGAGAAGGGTTTAGGCGACCTTCTCACAGCACAAATTGCCTAATTTCCCTCTACCCCCCTCCCAGTAATGGGAGGCCTCCCATCCCTCATCCCTTCCTTCTCCAAAGTGCTAAGTGCCCATAGTAGTGCCCTCATTAAAGGAGCCGGACGTAGGGCACTACAATATAAAAAAAAAAAAAAGTTTACATCTATGGGTCATTCTTTTAAATATGGTAAGCGTTTGTACCTTGTGTTCTCCGATTTTTTTGAAACTTTGCATATTGATTCTATGAGTCAAAAAAAGATAGAACCCGTCGAGAAACATTTTTTTCAGTGCCTACAGAGGCCGGCGCAACGGTTCGAAAATTCAAACAAATTCAAAAGTCATTATTTCTTTAATTTTTAGCGAGCATCTTAATATTATAAAAAAATTTTTT
>NW_019379488.1:673775-686099 GCF_000648655.2 Copidosoma floridanum | reverse complement strand
AATTGTTTTGTTGATGCTATATTATAATATATAAAAAAAACATGAAACAAAAATTTTTATTTGGTTGAAGAATAATTTGATTAAAATAGAAGACTTAGCTGTCTAGGAGAAATCCTAATTTATTACATCCGAACTTTTAACTAATTCGTAGATTCATTCTACAAATAAATAAATTTAATTTTTTTCATGTGAAACTAGCCATCAACCCAAAGACCTTGTTTACTATCTTTTACAGAATACTTATTTTCAAATTGTTGACTTCACCTTGTAATGTTAGCTTTTACCAAGTGATATGTATGTGGTGATGTTATTGTGTCATATGCTAAGCTCACGTTAACCTATTGTATAAATTTATATTTATGTAATGGAGTAGTTGCGTATTTCAATTCGTCTTTGTATCTCTCGTCCTTGTAAATGACTTTTTCGTATGTTACTTTACTGATTTTTGTTTTGTATTAAATTTGTTAATGAAAGCTAAAATTCTATTTTTATCAATTAAAATATGTAAATTTTTAACATTAAAATATAAGAATTTAGAAAAGAAATTCAATCAACAACTAAGTTATGTCTTACCTGATGATTTACACAATCATTAAAAACGAAAATAATCAAATTTTCCAAATAACATAAGTTGTAAATTTTCAAGTTTGTTTTTCCAATGTTCTTAGAAGTTTCAATTTTTCTTAACTAAACTAACTTCTATGATCATTTGTTAGTCGCTGCCTGCTAAAAAATAGTTGGGTTTCTATTAGCTGATGCTTGCTCGCTCAAGGACATATTTATCTATTTATAACTAAACTATTGCCAAAGTTAGCTTATCTAAAGATACATAATAAGAATAAAAATAGTACAAATCAGTTGGGTTGCTTATCGTTGATGTTTGCTCATTTGAGGATATATTTTTCAAATTAAGTATACTTAAAGTCCGTTGGATTGCTTATTACTTTGCTCACCAGCCTGATACTATGTTTTAATAATTAACAATACTGATTAAAACACATTTAGGTTGATAATCGCCTATGCCTGCGCTTCTAAAGGCACCGTTTAATAAATGATATCAAAAAACAGTCGCACTAGTTATCGCCAATGCTTGCTTGCCTAAGAATATATTTTGTTTATTAACTTGACTAAAAAACAGTTGGATTTCTGATCACTGATGCTTGCTCGCTGAACGGCACGTTCAAATAATAAATAAAATAAAAGATCAGATGGATTTCATAACCTCCGATGTTCAGTAGCTTGAGGATACTTTTTCTTAATTTACTATACTAGTAAGTTGTTCTCACCTGAAAATGTATTATTTTAACTAAGTATACTTTAAACAGTTAAGTTACTAATCGCCAATGCTAATACAAAATTTTATGGTGACTAATTGTTTTGTTGATGCTTGCTCGCTAAATAATTTATATTTTGTTAATTCTCTGTACCAAAAAACAGTTTGGTTGCTTATCCCTGATACTTGATCAGCTAAAGATATATTTTATTAATTAATATTACTTAAAATGAGTTTTGCTTCTTATCGCTGATGCTTGCTTGCCTATGGGCACATTTTAATAACAAATAAAACAAAAGAACAAGTAGGTGTTTTATCGCCGATGCCAGGTAGTTTGAAGATATCTTATTTTAACTATACTATTGGGGTTGATAATTGCTGATATTTGCTTGCTAAAAGATATATTTTATTAATTTACTACACTAAAAAAACAGTACAGTTACTAATCGACGCTGCATGCTCTCCCGAAAATATATTTTTTTAATTAACTACTAAAAATGAGTCTGGTTTCTAATCGCCGGTGCTTACTTGTTTAAGAATAAATTTCAATAATAGATAATGGTACAAATCAGTTTTGTTTTTGATTTCTGTGGCTCGCTTGCCTAACAGCACATTTTATTGATATTTAATACTGTAAAATAGTCAGTTTTCTAATTGTCAATGCTTGTTCGCCTAAGGGCAGATTTTATTTTTCCTTCATTTTTTACAGCATTGATTTTATTTGAAATTTTAAAGTCAACACCATGTCATAATTTCTTCTAATCGTCTTTAAAAATTTATATAAATAATTTGATAACAAGCTTGTTCTGACGATCTTACAGACCTTTAAAATGTCAGGAGTAAGGAGGTTATTTGATATGATGTAGTACAATGGCTAGACTCTGATTTAAGACGATTAAAATAAAGCTATCCCGCCAGAGTTCCAAAAAAAAGTGATGCTTATCTTATTTTGTGCAAAATTTGTAGATAAAAGTTTGTTTGTTGATTATAAATATTTTCGTAGCTATTTCTTTTTTTTTTTTAATTCACGCAAAACGGTGTCTCAAGTTTTTCAAGAAATATTCTTTTCTGAACACGTTTTTATGCAACGCATACTTTACTTGCATTAAAATATCATCTCGAATAACAATATAATCTATTAAGAGAGTTTGGATATCTGCGAAAATCTTTTGAAATTTATACAATGTTTTCTAACACTCATTCGGCTTTATGTAATATAATTCTACAAGAGAAATAACACTGGATAAAAGTACAACTGTAATTTCGCATCTAGCAGTTAGTGCAAAAATGGCTGAAATACTTTCTACAACGGTCAGTGGAGCTTGCAAGTATAAAGATACATCAGAATTTGCTAAGATGTCTTCAGTCTCCGACCTATATTTTCTTTAAAGATATGTTTGCTTGTTGATTCCTTATCTTCTGAAGAACTGCTTTTAGTCTCATCATCAGAAGAGCCGTCAATTTTATCGTTTGTATCGTTAAATATCGCGGGTCTACCGTACGCTTGTGATGAAAGAAAAAATAAGTTACTAAGGTAACAGTATATAAGTGTGTGCATGCTGCGAACGTATATACGAGCAGGAGCTATCTCTAAAATAATCCTATAGTGACCACAACAATACTAATGGCTAACTTCAGTTGTTTTTAATGTTTTCGAGGCCGCTAAACATAAAACCAGTGTTATTTTTCCCGAAAAAATGGGGCACTGTTACTCCAGCAGTTTTCAATATTCCTTTTTGAAACTTTTTTTTCTCATTCCTTAGGGCATTTACTTGTTAAAAAAATAATTTTAAGAGTCTCCACAAAGTTTATCAATCATGTACCCAATTTTCAAAGTAAAGTCGCTAGATTTCTCGAGTCTTGACGTATTTTTGCAAATGTTGAAGGACAAAGTTTTGAAGTTTGTACAACTGATGATTTTATATTAAAATACGATATTTAAGTAAGTTTTCTAAAAAGTCTTAGCCTTTAATTTTGTGTATGGAAAAGATATGTATATCAAAAGTTCACTATTGTGTATGGGCACGTGCGCTCGATGTGCGCTATTTAGTCTGGCAAGTGAATGGACAAGCATACGTATTATTAGTTTAAGAAAGTCTTTATGAAAATTTTTTAATGCTCCTTGCGTTAAATATAATCGTATTGCATAATCAGTGTTTGCGTAACTTTCGAAAATGAAAATGACAACTTTAAAAATATCAAGGAATTCGCGTTTTTTTGCGTCTCGCCTCTCGCGTTGCTTTAGCTGAGTGTCATTTTTTTTTGTCTGCTGTTTCACGCAGTATATTAGAAAACAGCTGCATTGTTTAGGTTATCAGCATGCAAGAACAATGAATTAGTAATATTAATATTTTTAAGAAGGTTTCGAAAAAGAAGTATGTCACCTGCTTATATTTTCAAATAATAAGTTGTAGATTAAATGTTGTAACTCCAAAAGACTAGTAGTGATTTAAAAAAATTAACATTACATGAAAAAAAAGTTCCATAGGGTCTTAAAGATTCGAAACCTCATAAAGAAATTTTACATTAAAATTTTAAAGTAAGTGCTGGTAGCATGAATTTAATATTAGATCAAGATTTCGTCAATGATGAAGTTTTTGAGGAAGCAGTTACTATAATAAGACCATTTTTATTACAAAAGTTTTTGTTTCGCGATATTTACTTTCACCGAATGTTCTAGGTGTTCCATTTGAAACAAAAGTTAAAATGGCTTTTTAGAAGGTTTTGTTACGTGGGGCTTACGGTGCGGGAATAAATAATAGGTTTACTTGTGGTTAACTGATACTTTATTATAATTCCTTATATTCAATGGAAGTTCCGCGTGTATTCTCGTGTCGGGGACTTGGTCCTTTCGCTCACGCGTCTATAGCTGATCCCCCTTTACTCTGTTCCTTCGCTCTCCTTTTCCTATCACTTCTCCTCTCTATTCCCCTACCTTTCGGGCCCAAGTTAGCAGAGGCACACGCATGCATAGCTATATGTTATCGTACGTAACACGTCCGAGACCGCGACGCCGACATCCTCGGCGGCGATTTTCTTCTCTATCTGTATCTTTGTAGTAGAGTAGTGTCTGTGTTAAATCATTTGTGTTATGAAGTATTTCCGGTTAGAGGAAAGAGGGTGGTTTGAAGCGCTCTGTCCTTATTTTCTTTAATGGTTTATTTCGCTGTATTTTATGTGTATACATTTTTGTTTATTGTTTGCACGTTTCCCTCGTACAAAAAATTTGTCCTAAAATTCTCTTAATTACTTATGTTACATAATCGCTTAACTATACATTACTTGCTTTATATTTATGTACATATGCATCATACAATGGTCTATAATAACAACTTGTTTTCGCATTACACAATAATTAATATAACTGTCAATTTCATGCTTTTTTTTTTTGTTTTTTTGTTTTTTTTTGTTTAGTTGTCAAGAATGCCGAGAGTCAACGACTTACTGTTTAACTTATTTCTATTGTTGTTACTATATTTGCTAATCCTACTAAAATTTTTATCAACGTTTTAGTTATTTTTAATGTTATTATTATATTTTTTTTTCTTTTTTTTTATAACTACTTATATTTCATATTATATTTTACGATATTTTCGCTTCGAAAATTTCTGTGATAGAGTATATTTAGTATCATATTTAAGTTACACAAAAATCCATAATATTGATTATTTTCTGCCTATTTGTATTACATACTAATATTAGCAATTTTGACCTGCAAATGTTTTATGATCGTTGTCGAGTATGCGCTGGTCGTTAAATAATGTTTTTCTTTTGATTGTTTTTTTTTGTTTTTACAGNTATCATCATTATTATTATACTTTTTTTTTATAGTTCTGAGTGTAAACATAGTTTTCTCATAAGAAACAATACCTCTCGTTGTGTTTTTTTTTTGACAATGCCTTTCCTGTTAAGCGTTGCAAAATATAATACCTTATCGTTTATCTTATTACTTATTTTTCCGTACGTTGGGTGTTGTACAGACAGAAAAATTTGTTATACGTGTACTCTTCTATTCTTTTTTTGCCTTTACTTTGCACATGCGTCCAAGGGCCACGATGAGGAAATTTTTTTTTTTTTCCAATAGTTCTGAGTGTAAACATATAATTTTCTCATTATAAACAATATTTCTCATCATTTTTTTTTTGACAATGCCTTTCTTGTTAAAGGTTGCAAAATATAATACCTTATCATTTATCTTATTACTTATTTTCCTGTACGTTGGGTGTCGTACAACCAAAATAATTTGACATACGTGTACTCTTCTCTTCCTTTTTTTTCGCCTTTACTTTGCACGTGCGTCCGAGGGCCGCGATCAGAAAGAAAAAAAAATTTTTTTTTTGTACGTATTTTATCAACATTGTTTCTTTAGAAAGGGAAGTGTTGATTGTCTGAATGTCTGTTAGTTACGCAGTTATTCGTTATTTTATATTTTCTTACCTCAGAATTTGTTGTTCCTTCGCGGCTCGTCTGAGAGCCGCTAATTAATGAAAAATTACGCTTTTCCCAATGTATTTATACATATATGTTTTTGTTTATCCTATCTTCCTGTACAATTCTGTATTAGTATACTAACTTTATTATTCTTGTATTTTTCATTACTTCTGTTATTATACTACTATTAATATTATTATTGTTATTGTTATTACTACTATTATTACTTTTGATATTATTATTGTTATAATTATCACTATTGTTGTGTATTGTCGTCAGTTAATGGCTTCCAGTTGTTTTAAAGGTCCGGTAGTGGTGGTGGTTTAGGTGGGAGCCTTATACACTCTTCATCAGCCTTTTCTCTTTCTTTCTCTCTCTCGCTTTCGTCGCCGCTGCATCCCATGCACCTTGTTCACCATTCTCTCCGTCTCGTTTGTTTACAGATTGTTCGTTACTGTCTCCTTCAAGATTTTCCTCTGTGTTATCTTGAGGTTCTTGGTTATCGAGGTCGTTGTCGTGATTTTTATTATGATTCTTAGGTAAATAGTTGTTACCGGCTTCTTCTACGAGGGCCGAATAGTGTTGGCTTTCAAGGTGCTTGAATTCCGCGTCTTTCCCCCTCATAAAGTGTTGGTATATTGTCTTATCGGGTGCCACTTGTAGGTGTATGCATATGTTTGCTTCATACTGTTGTGAGAATATAAAAACGCATTTCCCGTCGCCAAATTCATGTTTGTTATTGAGTATTACTTTTACTTCTTTTGGGTCTTCACATTTATTTATCTATTTTATTTATCTCGCGCAACACTTTTCTAAGTTCGTCTGTTGATTCTGCCAAGCTGTACAGAAGTATTAGGCAATAAAACAGACAGCTACCATTTCTAAGGACGTCGATCATTCTTAGTCGTTTGTAGGGTTCTGCGGATTGGATACCTTATATTCAAGTCTTTGCATCTTCTTCGTCGTTCATCACGATCGGTATATCATCGCTTGTCTACCTGTTGTCTACCTTTGGCTCTACTCTCTCTCTCTCTGCTGGTCCTGTACCCCTCTTTTATATTCTGATATCTCTTTACCTTCCTTTTCTCTGTCAGGTGTTGCTGTTGTTGCCGATTCCGCTGTTGCCTCCCTAGCTTTCTGCTCTCTCTCTTTTTCTGCTTTCTCCGCAGCCTTGCTATTCCGCGCTAGTTGGAATCCCCAATGTTTTGCTGGCTTGGATTTCCTCTGTGTCACTGGTGGTGAATTGCAATGCGCAATAATAATCTCTTTCGAGTAGTGAGAATGCTCGACAGTATGAGAAAAGTCTGGGATTTTCCTATGTAGTGTATCCAATTGACGTTCACGAGTTCTATGTTGTATTTTTTTCTGCGGTAACTTCGTTTATAAATGGTGTGCTCGTTGTTTTTACCTCTTTTTCCACATTTTGTTCTTTGCGTATGTAGGCTAGTTTATTTTTTGCCGGTCCTTGTGACAAAATTTTCTCTTTGTCACTAATCGCTGTAAAGTTGTCTTTTTTTGTTTTTGAATAAATACAAAATTTGATAGTACCACAATTGGACGTTATTTTAATTGTCTTTTTGTGTCTTATTTTTTGATTTTTCCGTCATTTTCTGTTCTGATTCTGTATCTCTATAACTGTAACTGCTGGTGCTTGATATGTGCTCGCATTCTCTAAATTTTCTGGGCTTTTTAAAAATTGTTTTCTCGTCTGACTCGTCTAAGTCAGATGTTTCTATTTTGACTTTCTCATTCTTTCGTATTAGATTCCTCTGTCTCCTTGTACGCATTTTATGTAGTCATGCCGATGGCGCGTTTACGTCTTCATGATTGTCCCTTTCCTGTTTTTCCGCGAGCTCATACAGCCCCTGGCGTGGTAGTTTTGGGTTGTCTTACCCTTTTTTTATTATTGGGTTACGAGACAGGGCATCCTGTGCTTTGTTTATTAGTCCAGGTCTGTAAACATTTTCACACTCGTATCCTTGAAGTTCTGCCTTCAACTTTCTAAATCTTAAATCCGGCTTCTTTGATGTGTGAAAATGCTTGAGCGGTACGTGGTCTGTTACGACTGTAAATTTATGACCGAACAAATATGGCCTACATTACTCTTTAGCGTATACTATCGCCAACAATTCCTTATCGTAGGTCGGGTATGGTGATTCACTGCCTTTCAAGCATCTGGACGCATATTCACAAGAGTGAAGAAATTGGCACTTTCTCGGTTCTATTGTGAGGTTTGCGTCGGCTTACCATTTTAAGAGCTTTTTGAATCTTATCCCGTGTTGTTCCAAGTTTTGTGCGAATACCATATATTGGTAATGTCCGTTTGGTCCTGAGAACGCGGTCTTATGAGCATCCTCCTCGTGAATTTCTACTTGAAAAAACCCGCTCTTCAAATTAACCACGGTTATATATTTTGCAGCTGATGAATTTTCCAAGATCTCATTCTGGAACGGCAGTGGATAACACGTACCGTCCGTTATTTCGTTTAATAGCTGAAAATCTGTTATGACCCTCCAGCGTTTTTCTTCGTTTGGTCCCACATTTTTCGGGATAATCCACATATTTGAATTATATGGAGATGTGGAGGGTTCAATTATTTGTTTTTGTAGTAGTAGCTTGTCTATTTCTGTTTGCACTTGCTCCTTTAGTTTTATTGGATAATGTACCCTCTTGGCAACGATTGGTTTCTCTGTTGACGTTGTTATTCTATGTTTAAGTAAGTTTGTAGCCTTTAGTGGCTCGCTATCTAGGCCAAATACGAAAGGATAGTACTCTGCAAGGTTCTAGAAACCGTCTAATTCCTCCATGTTGCAGCTGGATGTATCGACGATTTTCATTATTTTGTTTACTTGAGCTGCTATATCCGATTTCTTAAAATCTTCAGAATTTGGAATGTAGCTCTTTACATCGTAATTATTTTTACCGCTTTCGGCACTTTTTTCTTTTATAACTTCATTATCTTCTTTATTTTTATCTGAATTTTTAGTATTAAAAAGCCCGATCATCGCTTCGTTTAACCCTTCAGCATCGTCCCCAGCGATGCTGAATGGTTCCGCTCCTTGTATTGTTTCACATTCGAAAACATCTATCTCTGGTACTGGCACATCAATTTGTTGATCAGTTACGTTTATAATTTCCGCATATATTTTCGAATTTTTGTTTTCTCCTAAAAAATTTCCGAATAAGATTCCCTCTTTCATGTTTTGTAAAGGGACCCAGCCCACTTGTACGTGGCTGTTATCATCTGTTATACGCGCAAATATTATTTTCCTCGATTTTGCGGCGATTTTAAAATATTCTGGTTTTAGTAATGGGATTCTGATACCTTTTAATTCTGAATAATTTTCTTTGGTGCTTATGAGGATTTTATATAACTTAAAGGTGTCCCAGCCAATAATGCCTTCCATCTCTATCGGAAAGGTATCGGGAACTACATGCAGATTCATTATGATACCGTTAAGAGGTATTTTAGTTGTTCCTAACGTGCAGCGTGCTCAGTGTGTGACGCCAGTTATTAGGACTTTTTCTCTGCTCTCTATATGCGTGTCTGTAGTGAGACAGCATTCTTTTATAATCGTTACTTTGGCACCAGTATCAGCATAAAACTTTGCGCTCCATGATTGCAGTTGATTGCTGCTTAATATTACTGATGGTGGTGTGCTTCCAATACTAGTCATACTTACCCTGCGGATAGGTAGGTTCATTTTTTCCTTGATGTTTTCTCCATCAGCTAAAGGGCTAGTAGTCATAGGTTCTATTTCAACTCTTTTTTCTTCGTAAATATTTTCAGCCGTTTGAGGAGCCTGCTCGGGGTCTGTTTCTCCGATGTGTATTTTGTTTGATTCTGTTGGCTTCTTCTCTTCCTTGGCTGCCTCTGTCTCATTCTTACGTTTTATCTCTCTTTCTATTCTCGGAGCCCGCTCGGCGCTTGGGGAGTACGACGAGCGTCCTGCAAGCTTAACTGTTCCGTGCTATGCGTAAATATTTTTTCATCAGGTGCATCATTTGTTCTATTTGGAGGTCCTCTGTCGTTATATTTTTTACCCGTATTATAATTTATGTTATAGTTATAATTGCCTCTATAATTAATGTAGTTACCGTACTGGCTGTTGTAATTGTTGTTGTTATTTCGTGGATAATTAATGTTCCTGTTGTAGTTGTTATATCTGTTATAACCTGCATTATTATAGGGGTTTCTTCTCTAATCGTTGTTATAGTTTTGGTTATACGTATTAGGGGGGTTATTATAATTATTTCGGTAGTTAAAATTTCCTTCCGTATTTTTCCTGTTATCTTTGTTAAATTGTTTGCTTCCATCGCTCCGATTTAGTCTCCCACTCTTTGCGTCACTCACTTGTGTGCGACATTTGCTTGTAACATGCCTCCTGCGTCTGCAGTAAGCGCAATTTTTAACTCTTACATTTTGTTCATCTTGTGCTATCTGCGCTGGTGGGTCATTTGCTTTGATATCCGGGTTTTTAATTTTCTTTTTTGTCGCGTCTCCTACCAGTTTCATACATAATTTTGTAGCATGCTCGCCGTATTCATTGCAATACGAGCAATATTGATAATCCCCGGTTTTTTACCTTTTTCTGTCGTTTCTGCTTGCTCTTGGTTGCGCGTACGATTGTCCATATCTCTTGTCTCTGTTCTTGCTAGGCATACTTGAGCCTTGATTCGTGCTGGCATTATCTCGCGTAAACTGAGGTCGCTTTCCATTTTCTGCATGGCTAGGATAGCTTCGCCCAATGTTTTTGGACTAAGGCATCTTACCCTGTTGTTATAAGGTGATTGTATCCCATACGTGCATTGCTTTATGGTTTTTTTTTCAGCGCTCTCTTTCAACGCCTGTCATTGACTAGGGAGTAGTGTCATGTCCGACTTTTAATTTTGCTAGTAAAGCATCGATGCTCCCTATGCTGCTGTATCTGTTTTTCAGTTCTACTACAAATTGGTCTACTCTTCGAGTTGGGGTAACTTAACGGGATCGCCGTCAAAAGTTGGCACGTTTGTTGCTAAGTGGCTTAATGAAGAGAAAGTGTTCTGAATTTAGCGTTCGTAATTAAAATTCCCTGTATAATGTGGAGGTACCGTAAATTGATTTTAGGCATTTAAGTAATTTGTATTTGCCCAACTTGATTCGAATTCCTCTGCAGCATGGGGTTGTGTCGTTGTACTTTGTCTATAGTTATTATTGTTGTAGTTCGTATCGCAAACAACCCCCTCGATCCCAATTCCTTGCTCCTCTTGAACTACTGGTCATCGCATTTGTGTTTGACGCTGTGTGGTTCTCTCATGGATTTTTTGTGTTAATATATGTCTTGATTGTGTCGACATTTGATTCGTATATTGTTGCACCGCCTGTGCAGCTGCTTCTCTTATTATATCGTGTATATTTGTGTTGTGTCTGGTTTGCGCTTTATTGCTAGGTTTATTAGTGAAGGGTTTGTTATTGTTATTTGTCGCATTTTAACGCTCGGCGTGGGGAGTTAATTTTTTCTAATAAGGGGAGTTTATGTGTTTCGGTATGGGATGGCGCAACGGCTTCGGTATCGCTTATGTCTTGCCTATGAGATAGCCACCCACATCTTACGTTTGGCATTAATTTCCTTAACATTTTTATCATAAAAAGCTTCTTTTTTTGGCAGGCTTTCTGCCACTCTGCCCATGATTCTGCATCATCTTCTAAGTCAATCCATACCACCTCGTCGTCTGTGTTAATCAGTCCCACTGTTTGTGCGTCTGTGCATCTCTCGACTTTCTGTACTCCTTCTCCCAGTGTATCGTTTGTTTCTACGTCACTCATAATGTTAATTTCTAGTTTAATTTGTGTTCGTATATATATACCTATACATATATAAGGTATTTCACGTCAACTGTCCTAGTGCGATCCGCGAGCACCAAAACATGTACTTTTCAACTCGCAATTGCGGCATTATAAATAACTGAGAAAAAATAATGGAAACATAGGATCAACGTGTTTTTTCCTCAGTTTTTCGGTGATGCAATCGGTCTTTTGAAAAAATGACGATTTAACCTAGAAAAACACAAATGTGTTATATCTCAAAAACGGCATTTTTAATATTTTTTTAACCATCGCCAATCGAAAGAACAGGATTTTTTACGTCGGTATGGTGATTTTCAGAGAGCACTTTTTTTATTTTAGTGAGATATTAAATGACAAAGTTGGGTGCAACAACACAGTAGCAGCGGCTGCTTGACTCGCGCGATGGTATGCTATATATATATCGCCAAGCGAACATGGTTAGGTTGCGCTGTTTTGATTCAACGTTTCGATGGCCGGTTGGATCGCATACTTTTCTTGTTAAGTGTATTTGTAAACAAAGTGGTTTTTATTGACACATAAGTTAAGAGGAATCGACAGATTGATAGTTTATCTTGAATGGAGCAGTATTTGAGCTATGTATTATATTTGTTGCTCGTTTTCGAGGTTCCATCAACTGGTAACCAAATACATTATTATTTAAGCAGAAAATGAAATGTGAGCTAATGATTTTACTTGCCGAGAGTTACTTCGCTGCAACGCTTATGAAGAATATTTTTTAGATAGTTTATAATATTTTAATTCGATTCTTTTTACGTAGGTGAGGCCTAACTTA
>NW_019379488.1:656150-669774 GCF_000648655.2 Copidosoma floridanum | reverse complement strand
TATATATAAGTCGTTAGTTTTCTAGAGAAAAAAAATATATGACATATGGAAAACTCAAGCCAGAGATTGATTTCAAGAAAAATGTAAGAATATAAAAAGTATATTTCTTAATCATTTAGTTCTTGAAATTTTTTTTGCTTATGTATGACGGAAAAAATATGATATTAAACCCTAACAGCATTTCAGTTTTTATATAAGGTATTTAGGTAAAGGAGGGGAGTATAAAGTCGGAAAAAAAGTTTATTACATAGCAAGTATATTCAAGTATAGTTTTTGAGTCATGCACTACTTAAAACTGTTAATGTAAGCTTTACAAAATTATCACCAAGTGTATAATGAGTATCATAGGCCTTTGGATCTCAAGTACCACTATTACTGTGTAGTGGACTTTCTTTACAAGAATTTAATGTTTTAAAATTGTTAATTCAATGTTCCAATACAACCTTCTGCAAGTAAACGTTAAACAAGGATGGTTCAATAAATCCTTAAAAAATCTTAGAGACGATGCTCGTAGTATCGCAAATTTTCTGTTTTTTGCAATTCTTTACTAGGTATCTGACAAAGTTTCAACGATATTTTTTCAATTGTATAATTTTTATTGCCAATTAAAAAAAATAACTAAAGTAACTCAAGAATAAAATCGCATGACATAGTTGAGGCATAGAAATTTCGATAGGTGCCATAGTTTTAATTTTGCATGAAAATTGGGTATTGTTCACCTTAGAAGTAGCAGGTGCTAGTATTCTGACGAGGCGAGCGCCATCATATTCCTTTTATATGCTTTGAAGGAAACTTACATACTAACATTGATTTCTTTGTGTCTCAAAGCAACGGCTAATAAATGTGTAGCCCTTTAAGTGTCAGTTTCCCCACTGCCTACTTTTCCACCAGCTTAAGCCTACGAGCCGAGTGCTCTGCTCGAGCTCGGCTACTCCTTGCTCGGCCGCGAACTAGTACGTAGCTCTTCACAGCACCAATTCCACGACGCGTCGACGTCGACTAGTAGCACATCTCAAGGCCCTTTCGCCATTTTTCTTTTCGCCTCTTCAAAGTCCACCTGCGACTTCTGTTTCTTCAACAGTCAGGTTTTACTTTTGTATTAGTTTCATTTAATTTAAATTCTTTCTTTTTTATTTTCGACAGTCATTATTCAGTTTAGTAGTCAGATTCAAAGTTTATAATTTTATATCCTTTCAAAGCAATTCTTCAATAGTTTTATTCGCACATTACATATTGTTCACGTGTTTTTACTTTCCTCGTTTAATAATAAACTCTGCATTACTGTTATTTTACCGTTTTATTTAATAAAATACTCAAGTCTGTTTAAGCACTATTATTAATCGTTTTGTTTTAATTGATTTTCTCCAAGAAATCGTTTATCAAATATTATTGTTTATGTATGCGCAACAATTTAATATTTGTTATATGACTAATTTGGCACTCTAAACATCATACAAATTTATATCCACGTAACAATATAAGTTTCATTTTTTTTTTTAAACTCTATGTAAACTCGAGGCTCGAAATTGAACAATAATTACAATTTTTTGAGCGAGTTATCTAGAAATATTCAGGTATGAAAAAAATACCTGCGAAGTAGGTGCCGCATTAACTCTCAACTAAGAGTCTTTTTGAACAACTTCTACAATAGTTCTCATTTCCATTATACGTGTACTTAAAAATGACAATGTTTTCTTACAGAAAATTGTACATTAAATTATCTAGATGTAAATATCCGAAGGATAGTTCAATCCTAGAACGTAGATTGCTGTACTATATTTATCTCTAGTCCACATTTAAATTACAAATTCTTTTTATACTTGATTTTAAAATGATATACAACATAAAAAAATGGTGTTGACAATGATCATAACAATGACGATGGCAATCATGATGATGGTAACTAATTTTCACTTGAAAGTTTAAATAAGTTGAGTGCTATAAAAGTGATTATATAAGTACTTATTATTAGTAACTCAAAATATTTTAAGTTGAGATTTTTTTTATAAATTTATTTTTGTAAGAGGTTTCAGAAAGTTTATTCTCTGACTGTAATAGTTAAAGCCCCAATGTTTTTTAGGCTGTTTTAAGATCGAATCAAGGAGCTGTTGATATGACTATTGATCAATTATTGTCAATGAGCACTGATAATGAAAATGAAAAGATTCGCAGTGAAATTGAAGAAAATGAGGATTTACCATCAAGAAACATAAAGTTGACAACTTTTAGAGCTGAAAGCACCAGAAAAATTAAAAATTGGCAACCACCTCTTATTGGGCCGTTGCCTCATTCTTTTCTGCGAATCTCTTTTCAGGAAGTCGACAGTATTAACAGTTTGAATCTCAACTCTGGACAAGACTTTAGTTTTTTAGAAGATGAAAGCTTTGCTTTTTTTCTTCAGAATAAGGAATTTATGACAGAATTACGTTGGAATGAAGACTTTATGTCAACTTTGAAAAATGGTAATACATTTTTTATTTAAAACGATAAAATTTCTGTCTTGTATTTTTTGTGATATTTTAATAACTCATGACGTGGCTTGGAGGTAGAACATCACACTAACCGATTTTCAAGGAAGTTAACAAGCTTAACTAACTTAAAGTTTATCTCGTAGTTCATGAGCACTCTTACTGAAAATATGTGAAAATAAATTAATTAAAATTTTTATTCATGATGATCAGTGAGGAACTTAAAGTATACTTTGTATTACTTTTCAAATTTTTCGCAGCCATGTTTTGAAAACTACTCTAGCCTTTATAATAAAAGTCTTTTAAGTTTGAATTTTTCTTACTCAATTAACATGATCTTGTTATGTCTATATACTTTAAGGTCAAAGGTAGACTAACTAGACTTGAAGGAGGCTCTACCTCACTATCCCTTACCTTTCTAGCTCTCCCATATCCTAATAATTTTTCTTGCTTTTCCTTTGGTATACTTAAGCTCTTATTTTGCACTCAACAATCGTTTGCTGGTTAGTGAATATTTTTAAGTAAAATATACGTGATTTCATTTATTTATCTGATTTTTTTTTTTGGTGTTTACTTTAGTACTTTAACAACTAACCTTATAGTTTTAAATCATATAAAAAATTGTGATTTTGATTGTTTGAGTGATAGTATAAATTGTTAGATGTGTAATTACTTTGGTTTGAAATACTACGGATACTTGTTTATCAAACGTAACCCATGTCCATGCTGCCTCCATCATAACATTTATTTGGTAAATCAACAAAAAGATCAAGTGCAATCAAATAAAATTGTTTTAAAATACTTATTATAGAAGAGTAGTAAATGAAGAAATAATTAAATAAGTATATGTGCAGTACATGAGAATGAGCAGTTGCATTCAATGTCTTAAGACAATGATCTATGTATTGTAGCATCAAAAACGAAAGTTAATAATTTGACAAAACTGCTTTCCATATTTATTCACCTCTAAAAATGTAAATATTATTCTTTGACTTATAGAGCTAAATGTTTGGTGAAAATTCACAGAAAAATTCAACATCATAAATATTCGTAATTCGATAAATCTCGGACGATCATAGAAAATATAAGGTATTACATTTAAAAAAAAAGAGCAGAAATATATTTATATTAAGAAATACATTCTTTAGTGATTATGACTGAAATGACACATTTTAATTGACGAAACATTAAAGTGGTAGAATTGTGTGGACGTCTGTATAACTCCTGAATATCTGCATAATTACCCTACTCCATGCTTATAATTTCCCGCATAAGTCACTTTTTAAAAACACACGCAAACAGACGAATGCGTGCGCGCACACACACATGCACACACACATACACATACACATATCTCTCAATGTTATATAGTTTCTTTGTGTAGGGTAGTCATCATTCTTTCCCACGCTCTCCACACTTCCGAGCTCCTTCGAAAAAATAAGTTTGTTTCAAATATCCCCCCCACAAAAAAAGTAAAATTTGATCGTTTCTCACAGGATACAGACATAGGTAAACAATATGCTAAACATTATAATAATAACAATATATCTTTGTTAATATACATGTTCGGGCACATTTAAAATCTACTGACTAACAACCGAACAATAACTCTCACATTTTTGTTACGTTGAGATAAAATTTTTTTATACTTCAAGTGCTTGAAACATGCCTTAGTATTTATTTATGTCTTGTAAAGTTTATAATTTACTGCTACTGAGATATCAATAGTACAAAAAAATGTAGCTTTTTTTTCCACCGTTCAAAGACGTTCAAGCTAATTCCCAAACAAACCTATTACATCTATACTAAAGGCCGCGGTTACATGGAGTGGAAAAAGCTAGTGAAATAACAGAGCGTCAGAGAAGAAAAATAATTTCCCTACTACTATTTTTATTTGTTGTGGAAACCTTTTTTTCTAACGTAATCTATCAGAGGGGGTACCATTTAACTTTTTTTGCGTCGTGGCTCTACGTTATTACATAGGCTGATGAACTGAAAAATAATTACATGATACGGCCCTAGTATTATGTAAATAGGATTCCGCGCATGACAATGCACTCATCACAAGTTTATTACACCTACACCTTTATGGAAAAAAGGTGTACAGATTCGTATATACGTTTACAGCTGAGGTGTAGTTGTTTGTACATCCATAATAAAGGCTGCGGTTACATAGGGCAGAAAAAGCCAGTGCAACATCACAGCATCAGAGAGAAAAGTTAATTTCCCCTCTAATCAGTCGGTTTGATCGTGTTTTTTTTTTTGGAGTTAAATTTCTCTAGGCTCGCCTTATATGGGAAATTAACCCGTGAAACGACCGAGCGACCGTACGCAGGCTTGTATATTTATAGCTATGCGCTCGATATGCCAGTGCAAAGGAAGCCATCGTAAACAAATAGGCTGGCGGTACTAAAGAGAACGACAAAGTCCGGTGGACAACAACAACATTGCTGTTCTTTCTCACATTTTCACTGCACTGTAACGAAATGAATACCATATGATAAATCATATTGGCCATTCTACTCAAAATTGCATATTTCATGTCCCAGTCGATTACACAGTCGTTTAAGGAGATATCGATCGGGAAACATTTTTAATTATTCAAAAGATGTTAACTGCTGAAGGTAAAACAGACTGTAGACCATAAATAAGTATTTTTTTAGTTTGAGATGCAAAAAAGGGCTAAATTAGCGTAACGAGCTCATGACTCATTCGAAAATTTTTAGTTTTAACTACTCCTGGAATCAAAACACAGTTTTTAATTTTTGAAGTTATACTTCTGTAGGTGAATCAAAGCTTTCAGATTTTGACCTTGAGAAAAAGTGTGACGGAAGTGGATTTTTCTTGATTCTTCCCTTTCGCCCCACCCCTCATGATGTACTTCCGGTTTCCTCTACTATATATATATATCGCCAAGCGAACATGGTTAAGTTGCGCTGTTTTGATTCGACGTTTCGATGGATGGTTGAATCGTATAATTTTCTTGTTAAGTGTGTTTGTAAAAAAGTTGTTTTTATGGACACAAGTTAAGAGAAATTGACAGATTAATAGTTTATCTTGAATGGAGCAGTATTTGAGCTGTGAATTATATTTATTTCTCGTTTTCAAGGTTCCATCAACTGGTAACAAAATACGTTATTATGCACGCAAAAGATGAAATGTGAGCTAATGATTTTACTTGCCGAGCGTTACTTCGCTGCAACGCTTGTGAAGGATATTTTTTAGATAGCTTACAATATTTTAATTCGATTCTTTTTACGTAGGTGAGGCCTAACTTAGAGTGAAATTAAAGTATGTCGTCGTGTTTACTGAATTGAAAAATCGTATGCTTCTTGCTTGCTTTAACAATGGCTTTCTCGTCTCGGTGCTGTAATCCCTTGGGGTTGTCCAATCACAGTAGTATATTCAAGAATTTGTTAAACTTTTCAAGTGATTATCGAGAGACATACCCTGCTGCCTGGAGCCGTAATGGCATGATAAGAGAATTTAACTGTACAGAACGAGAAGCAACGCAAGCTACAACTTTATTATCTGAAAATGGCATATTAACAGCTCCGTAATAAAACGAGGCAAAGTACTTCCTCTCAAAACAGAAAATTTAGTTAAAAATTTTTATGTACGTGATGATGTAAGTCGACTTATGCCTAGCTTCAAGGATTTCATTTCGGTGAAACAAGAAGATTGTAAAAGGATTCACATACAAAAAATATTATTACTTGGCGATTTAAATGATTTATTTCTACAGTTTAAAAAAGAGCACGAAAATATCGAGATCGGTTTTACTAAATTTACTTTGCTTCGACCCGTCCACTGCATTCTAGCTGGAAGCAATGGAACGCATACGGTTTGTGTTTGCGTACACCATAAAAATGTTAAATTGATGTTGGAAGGGACTGACTTATCTAAATTAACAAAACTTAGCACAAATTACAATTAAACAACTACAATGGTTGCATTGCAGCCCTAGTATGCGATAATCCATCAGATGAATTTTACACGGGAGTTTGTCTTGATTGCCCGAATACAGCTCAATTGAAAAATCATTTAATTCAAGTATTTAATGACACCGATATTTGTGAAGTAAAATTCCAGAACTGGTTTCAAACTGATCGGTTAAATATAGCATCACAAACGCTAAATGCTAACGAATTCACTGCTTTACTCTGTGAAAAGTTAATGGAGTTGAAAATCCATGATCATTTCTTAAAAAAATAATCACAGTCTTTTCAAAACCTCAAAAGTAACTTGGAAGATGGCTAATTTATCGTGTGTTGTGATTTCGCGGAAAACTATGCGTTCGTTGTGCAAAACTCGACCCAATTGTTTCATTTGAACAAAAATCAGGCATCTGTATTTACGATAGTTATTTATCATGAAGAAGGAGATGAAGTAAAACATAAAAGTATTGCCATTATTTTCGATAATTTAGCGCATGATACCACAGCCGTGTATGAGTATTAAAAAATTATTGTCAATTATTTAAAAAAAAACTTTAATCCGAAAAAAATTTCTTACTTCACCGATGGAGCTGGCCCATATTTTAAAAACAAAAGTAATTTCCAAACTCTTTTATACCACGAAACAAATTTCGGTATAGCAGCTGAATGGCATTTCTTTGCCACTGCACATGGCAATGGTGCTTGTAATGGCATTGGAGCAAATTCAAAACGAGGCGCGAGAAGAGCAAGTTTGCAATTGACGTCGGAAAAGCACATTACCTCTGCTAAAGCTTTATACGATTGGGCAAAAAGTCACTGCAAAGAAATTGAATTTTTTTTAGTGCGAAATCAGATTATAAAGCAACTTCAATGTTTTTAAAAAGTAGGTTTGAAAAATGCAAACTTATCCCAGGAACATTAAATTATCACGCAATCATTCCCATTGATAACAAACATTTTATGCTTAAAAATACATCTTTAGCCACAAAATATCAAAATTTTCCAAAAGTGAAGCAAGAAAATCTTAAGGCGACGAGTATTTAGAAGAAAAAATGTATATCAACGAAGAAAAAAACTAAGTGACTATTGTAAACATTATGTGAGAAATATAATTATAGAGTTATCGAACGGTGTAAACAATTTATTGCAATGTAATTATGAACGATGTAAATAGTTTATTTTATCTCTCTGTCAGTTTTTGATTGATAAATACATTTTCAATACTTTTGTTTCGTTAAATTCGATTTTGGTTTATTTNATTCAATTTGTTATTTTTACAATAAGTGAATAATTTTTTATACAATTCTTTCATATTTTTTCAAAAGTTTCAAAAATTACAAAAAAAGTTTTTGTACTGTACAAATACAATACTTAATTTTTATTGTTTTATTCTCTTACGAATTTTTCATTCGTGATTAAAGTGATTTTTTGGCCGTTCTTCACATAGTTTGTGGGGGAAAGTTCAGAGAAATGACAGGAATTCTAATGTGTACAGTAAAGCTAACAAGTGTTTTTCTCATGTGGATGTACTCACATACATGCATTTACGCACACTTCATTTCCTTTTTCTAAATTCATTTGAAATTTAACTTGTGGGTCCATTTAAAAATTCAATAGGTTTATCTAAAAGTAATCTTTTGCACCCAAAAAATTCGAGAGATTCCTACAAATCATATAAATGCCGTTTAACGTTATTTTTTTAATAGGTTACATGTTAAGTATCGATTTTTTTGAATGTAACGTATTTAAAATAATGGCACAGTCAAACGAGGTACAATTCTTGTGGGTATTTTTTATACTATTTCAATGTATGTTTGACGTTTGAATAATATCTATGTGTGATGAACGTCCTGGAAGGAGATTCACTGGCATATAATACAACCCTATTGAAGAATCAAGCTATACTACAGGATGGTTTTTCTTAATTTTCTATGTACAATTATATTTTGTGTATTAGATATGGACAAGAAATAAGCGTGGGATCATATGTGATAGATGAGAGCGTGACGTTACAGATGTAATCAGCGTAAGCAGTAGAATGTTGTTCTAAAATCACCGGAAGATTCGATGAAAGTGCGCAGTCTTCGACTGGCCAGTCAATATATTATTTTTATTGTATTGTGCCGTAATATATTGTTTATAATCGTTAACCCATTAAATATTAATTAAAATCACACCCAATCAACGTAGGTATCCTCATTCCCACGATAATTGCACCATTTTCGTACAGAATATCGTTTTATAAAAGGTAAATTTATATTTATAATTATATTATCTGCCATATAATTTTAAAGGAGTACAACTTCTTACTTGGATACCCAAGCGCCCACTGTCTACTGGTTTTATGGTATGAGGTCATAAAGTTCCTGGCGCTTACAATATTTTTACGTATTTTAGATAGCCAAAAAAAGTTTTATCCAAGAGTTGCATGTCGTTAAAGTTGTGGGACAGACATCTTATAAATTAAAAATTTCAATGGAAAAAACTCTCACAATCGCAAGCAATTGAATATGGGCATTCCAATTAAGGCATCTTATATTCTACAAATGTCAAGAATGTTGCAGGAATTTTTCTTCTATTTTTCCATTCCAATAAGCCAGTTCTACAGGCTCGCGAATTTGAAGATTCTTTTTCGCCAAAATAAAAACTAAGAGCCCGTAACGCTAAGGAATGTTACGTTCCTTTTTTTAGCATTAGGTTATCGACTCGGAAGGTGGCGGGTTAAAATTAAGCTGTTTTATGTATAATATAAGTGCAGTGGCAAAGCCTTATTTGCGTTTGGTGTGTTACAATCTCGATTTTTCGACGATTTTATAAGAGCCCGCAACAAACGTTGTATAAACCCTTCATGACCCCTATTGTCCCTCTAAAGCACCCACAAAAATTTATTGCCCCCTTGACCCACCTTCCACGACCCCCCACAGAAACTTAAAATATTTTAAGAAAATGTTATAACCCTGTTTTAAAGGAAATATATTGAAGAAGGGTACATATGAGATAATTTTCTCAACCAACAGCCCTCCCTCACATCTTCCCACAAAAACTTGAAGTGTATTGTGAAGATACTTTGTCATGGGGTCATTCTGAAATACTTATTCCCACAGCCCCTCCACACCCCCTGAATTAACTTATAATTTTTTGTGAGATTACTTTATGATTAAGACAAAAGAAGCTTATCCGCCACCTTTCTCCACGAAAAAATTAGAATTTTTCTTTGATACCTGTTATTTTTATATTTGTCGACACCTTCCCCCACTGTACAATAACTTTAATTTGTGTTTTTCCATTTCATTAGTTTTTGTCCAAACAACAATCAATTGAATTATAAATAAAAAACTCTTCTAACAAACGTAGTTAAAGAGATTGAAAGTCTCAATGATACATCAAATAACATAAAGTTTAAATCGTTTTAACTAGTACATAAAGTATTTTTAATTTACTTCCCACACCTCTTGGTAGATGGTGATAGCCCGTAAAAAGCGCAAAGACCAGCTTATAATAAATAATTTATTTATCAAAAGTATTACGAAAATTATTANAGAAAAAGTTGATAATACTTAACGAGACTTCAACAATGAAAAAATCCTTTTAGAAGCAAACAAATTTTTTTACGGGATCATTTTGAATCTATTCCTTCTGTCATTAAAAAAATATTGTAAGTAAAATAATATCAAAATTCTCACTTTTATAGTCATCATTTAAAGTATTTATCAATGCAGGCTGATAATTAGTTCACAACAGCAGAATACGTGACTCACAAAGGAGTTGATAAAACATATGATAACATAAATGTTAATTTGCCAATATAATTTTTCAATAATATCAGAGAACGTCTTTCACCACACGAACAAAAATTAAAAATGAATGCTATAGTAATGTTAATAAGAACTTTGAGTACATCAGACGGTCTCTGTAAAGACACAAAATTAAAAATCAAAAAATTATTTAAGTATAATATAGAGGCAGAAATAATAACGGGAGAAAAAATAGAAAGCAAAGCTTATATTCCTAGAATAATATTGAATACAGGCACCTCATCATCATTACCTTTTGTCTTATATAGAAAACAGTTCCCCATTGTATTAGCATTTTCTATGAATATCAATAAATCACAAGGACAGAGTTTGGATTCCTTAAGATTCTATATTACCTTTATCCTCTCACGGACAATTATACGTTGCTTCTTCAAGATGTAAAAATCCAAAAAAAATTTTTATTCAAATAGAATCCAAAAATAAATCAGAAATTAAAAAAATTGTTTAGCAAGAAATTTTACACTAATTAAAAAATATTTAACTTTAAAGATCGTCACATTTAAACAGACGTATGTTAATTCATTAAAACCATAAAAAAGAAATATGTGAAAAATGTGAAAAGGTTTTAAAAGAACAGATCGATTAAAACGACACATGAAATGTCACAACATTAAGCTAACAGAATGAGTTATTGTTTCAAAAGCTTAATTGTGTTTGTCTATGTAATTATACCTCCTCTTGAATTCTGTCCTTTTGTTAATAAAGTACTCAGGTAATCAAGAATTTTATATTTGGTTAAAGTAAACACGGACCAAAAAGAGATTCGAAATGTAAAAGTTCAATCAAGTTAAACAAATAATGGTACTTCAGAGACATATAGTAAGTAAGGGGGAGCGAATAGACAGAGACAGACCTATGATCAGTGACTTGGAAAACCCTAAAAACGAGGTATGACTTGGGTACTAAATTACATATATTTTTTAACATTTATGATAGTAAAAGATTNGGGTAGAGGGGGAGGTTACTCGAATATAATAAGATCAAAAATACCGTTGAAGCAAGCAAATAACTTTGTGAATTGAGGGGGAGCTGTGGGGTAGCTGAGGGGGAGCGGGGGCGAGCAGGGGGAGCTGAGACTCACTTTCGTTAGTACAACTATATAATATAGGGAGAGATATATATTTATATGTATACATATCTTCATATAAGGTGACTTATGCAGACTTCATGTGCTCTTGGAATTGATACAAATAACATTAAAAAGTTATGTGGACTGACCACATAAACACCATTTTATCCTTATAACAACCCTTTTTTACCAAATAATGTTCACATGAGTCACCTTTGATCACCACATAGACATGTATAACATCTTATTACGTACACACATAGTCATAAGGAGAGTTATTAAAGTAAACCCCACTCGATTGCTCGCTAGCCTCTTCTCACCAACTATCATTAAACTTTATAAGAATAATATATATTTTACGTAAATTTTTGTTGTTTTCTAAAGCGTTCAAAATTCTTTAAGGCCCCCCTCCCCCAACTTCCTTGCCGCCCTTATAATTGTATACAGACCCTTTCGCCCGTTCATAGTTTTGTTCATAAAAATATAACTTTATTACTGTATGAATTGTTTTGAATTAGGAAAAAGGTAATTAAGCGTGTCTTGAAATTGTTAAATAAGTGTTTGTATGTTTAATTCTGCAAATCGATGGGTATTTTGGGAATTTAAAAAAAAAAAATTCAAAAATTTCTAATATGTAGTAAAAGTCATAGAGTTCTTTATCTACCAGAAAACAGAAAAAACTAATAACGAAATAACGAGATTAAGTAAATCAATGAATAACTAGAAAACTCCGGCAACAATTTATTTAATGGAATTAAATCGATTGTCTTGCGAAAAAAAGGTATAACATTTTGACAAAACAACAAAAAATGGAGAGGACGACAACCAGTGGAAAAATTATAACTGTAGATAGATTGGATATTATTTTTCTGAAAAACAAGAAGCGTTTTTTTTCATTAATATAAAATAGGTCCTTTAAGTTTAATAGATAAAATACGCGTAAAGAAATTTTTCTAAAAAATTTTAAAGATATTGCTATTAGCATGGGTTCAATTGAGCACGATTCTCAAATTCGTAAAATTTTTAAAGAAGCAGTTTGTGTTATGAGACCATTTTATTTACGATAATTTTTCGCTTGGTTTCTACTTTCAGAAAATAATCTAGGTGATTAAATTTGAAAAAGATATTAATGTTACTTTTCAAGATTTTTTAAATAATGTACTTGTTTAGTTGAACAAGATTTTGGAGCCGGAAAATAAGCCATGTAAAAGTTATTATTTATCTATATCCGTTAATAACTGTAAAGATATAAATAATGATACAAGTGACGTAACGTATAGCATAAAAATGTTCAATGTACCGTATTCTCTGTTAAACGATAATCAAAAATAGATGTTCGATCAAAGATGTGTCAGTGAACGAAAAATTATTTTTATTAATACTCTAGGTGGTGCAGGTGCAACATTTTTGTATAAAATTTTGATTTATTATTTTATTTCAACCGAAAGAAAAGTTTTGCCTATGGCTATGACTGGTATTGCCTTGATATTACTCCTTAAGAAAATGACAAGTCAAAAAAATTCGGAATTGCTATTACAAGTAGACAATATTAAGAGTCCATTATTGAAACTACAATATGAAAAAAATGGCTGTTAGTTAATTAAATTACATGGGATAAAGCTGTAATGATCTTATAAAAGCTTTAGAAAAAGTTGATAATACTTAACGAGACTTCAACAATGAAAAAATCCTTTTAGAAGCAAACAAATTTTTTTACGGGATCATTTTGAATCTATTCCTTCTGTCATTAAAAAAATATTGTAAGTAAAATAATATCAAAATTCTCACTTTTATAGTCATCATTTAAAATTTATAAATAAAGTGATAATCTCGTTTAAATGATTCTAAATTTCCAAAATTATTATGAAAAATAGGAAATAAGAAAGTAGAATACTTGTCATTCCAAGAAAACAGTGAATAGATAATGTGTGTCCTAAAATATTGGGTGAAGAGTCAGATTTTAATTTTAATAGTGTAACTTTGACAACACATAATAAATATACATTTTTCTCAAATAATACAATTTTAAGTTTCAGTAAAGGAGAATTTATTACTTATTAAAGTGTCGATAAAACATCACATTACAAGTTAACAAATATTTATATTAATTTTGCAACAAAAGTCTTAAATAATATTCGTAAATGTCTTTCTCTTTATAAATTACATTCAAAAATTGCAGCAGTCGTGATATTAATCAGAAATTTGAATAAAGTATATTGATATTGTAATAGAATGAGTAAAAAATAACACAATCATTTTAATATATTTCTGAAGCAAAAATAATGGCTGTTAATAAATAAGAAATAAAGTAATCATCAAAAGTATTACGAAAAT
>NW_019379488.1:580879-636832 GCF_000648655.2 Copidosoma floridanum | reverse complement strand
AAAACTTTTTGTTGTTAAGAATTTAATCATTAAAAAAAAAACGTATACCTTTTTTCTCTAAACATAACAAAGAGTTTAAAAAAAAATTTAACGTACCACTATAGTACCTTCTGGGTGGTGTGGAAATTTACTGATAAATATATAACTAATGCTTAACAATGTAGATCAAAAACTCTTCTTCCTCACGAAATTTTGGACACCAACCTCTTTTCACTAACAGATGAAATTTAAAGACTCTCCTTTTAAGTTAGAATATTAGGGGGTTGGCGTGCGAAGCGCGCAGAAGGGCGCAGCCCCACTAGTATATATGGGGGACAGGCAAATCTGTGTTGGTCGGCTGGGGGGGGGGGACTGTGAAGGGGCTCTCGGCGGTCTGTGAGGGGCTGCGGGGGGTCGAAGGAAAAAGTTAAAAAACATTGAATAACCGATAAAGTTGGTCGAATTTCAGCTTATTTGTGGAAGGGCTGTGGGGGTCTGTGGGGGGGGATATGTGGATTGCCCCACAGAAATAACCATATAATATAGGGAGAGATATATATATATATATACTAGCAGGGCTCCATCCCTTGGCGTGTTTTGTGCGCTAACCCCAGGTGCGAATAAAAGAATCTCTATAATAACTTTTTTGCAAATTGAAATTGCTTAAAGCTATGATTATTTTGCTTATGCGGCCGATTATTAGCACTGCAAGAGGGGAGGGTACTTTTGTGGACAAAAATAAGTTGTGGACTAGATTATTGATGTATTTTTTAGAAGCACGTAACGTGTTTATAATTTTTTTTTACTAAACACATACACGCAGTTTTTTGCGTGTGAATACATTTTTATAATACAGTATCCTAACCAACATTATTTTTCACTTAAAGCCTAGAATTCAAGTTAGTTTTAGTCACATTAATTTATTTTACTATACACTTACAATTTTTTTTACTGATTTTGATATGCTTATCTTCGTGTCTATTTTTTTAGTTACGTGTTCTGCGCAATACTATCCAAAATGTAAACAGACTTTTTACAACGTTAAGGGCAATGTCAAACACTTAATTACTCTAATGATAGTAATTAGTTATAATTTTCAGTTCGAAAATAGTATTATAATAAAACAATTACACAATTACAGAAACAAAAATTTGCATTGCTAGCACATGCCGAAAAAGAAAATTTATTCACGCAAGTGCTCTCAACCAATAGTTGGAAATTACATTCATATGTGTTTAAGATATTCTATTGAGTAATTGTTCAAAGAATGTCATTATAAATAATATCTTTCATGCATATTGATAATAGTATTAAGTCTCAGAATTTCATTGCCATTATAGTTAAGGATGCTTAGTGCCAGAGTACCATGCAATAAACACCAAAATTTAACCAGCCTCGACCATGCGTGTCAAGTATTGTATCTACTCTGTTACAAGCTATCTCGATGTATGGAAAACTCTTACCTGTTCTTATACTGTAGTTCGTATCTTATTTTTAACTGAAATATTCATTTCCTATTTATTGACTAAATTAGATTAATTATTAATTATATTTATTGATAAATTATTTATTTAGGTCGATATAATTTTTTTTTTTTAAGTTTACAAACCTTTTTCTTAGCACCAGATATTAGATGTATGAATATATGTTTATTTACTTTTAATTTTTAATTTAAACTTTAAATGAATAATTAAAAAAAACATTTTTTTAAAAATTTTTTTCATGATTCTTATCTTTTTTCTATTATTGGCTCGTTCACACGAGGTTCTATGGATAAAGTGTTTTATTTTTATTGCACCTCATTTTAAAAAAACCTTTTTCCGTGAAGAAGGTTACTTTTCGAGTTAAGCTATGTTCAAAGGCATGTAACATTACCTTGTTCAAGATACAGAGGTACTACAGAAGATTTTTTCTTAGCTTTATATATATTGTGGGTATTAAAAAGTAATACCAACAGTAAGCATATGTGATGGATGCAAGCGTGACGTTAGAGATGTTATTAGTATAGTCGGTATGAAATTTTTCTAGACAGTCTTATACTGGACAGTCTAGTATTTCATCGCACTATAGCTTTACTTCGAACTTTTTTTGTGTACATTATAAAAGAAAAAAAAAAAGAAAGACAAAAAGTACACCGGGTTGCAAAACTCTATTAACAAAATTGACGACAATAAGGTAGTAAGTATTGGATTTTTATTAAATAACTTTTTGTTTATTTGGTTTAAAATCTGAAATTTAAAGATACTAGAGATAATGTCTGGACCTACCAATTCCAAAAGGTTTTATCACGATACTTTTAGCTGTACAAAGGTTATAAAAAATTGAAATTTGAAATTAACAACATTGTAATGTGTCTCCAGTTGTAAATTTTTTGATTGGACTTACGGCACAGCACATTTTTAAGAATGCCAAAAACGTTAATATAATCAGTTTCAGTGAAATTTTAAGCATGGAAAAGGTCGTTTCTTGATACTTTAATTATGTGGTATTTTTGTCTTATTTATTTGTTTATGCAAGAAGATTTTTGTTGATTTTTGAAAATAGTTTAGAAAAATAGAAGCTGATCCTTATGCATAATAAAAGTAACTTTTATTTAAAACTCTTATCTTAAAACATAGCCACGTAAAAAGCCGAAAAAACACATATTGCAATTAAAAACAATGTTCTGGATTGAGCTCACTGACAAGATTTTTTTACGTCATTGTTTATGTTTTTCTAGTAATTTTACGGCCAATTTCGTAATGATAAAACCACGGTTGTCGAATCTTCTGGTGCCTCTGCTACTTATCTCTTAAGTATATAGCTAACAATTTTTATCTTTCTAATGCACAATATTTAGACCAACAAGTTACCCCAAAAAAGTAGCTTAGAAAATAAAAAACTGACCAACCTTTTTTTAGTCGCTGAAAAAACTTGATCTTTATGTTTTTGAGGGTACTTAACACGAATATTATATTTATTTCCATCTAAAATTGAATCTTTATAGTCATTTTCAATTCTTTCAACAAAATGCAAGATGAATTATTTTTCGATTATTAAAGTTTAATTCAATGAAATCCAGCGATTAGTAGATGTTTTTCTATGAAAATTTAATGACACCATTTTAATTCATTGCTTTAAACATTAACATAGGTCCAGAAATATCAACACATTTTGAGGCATTGTAAGAAATTAAAAAAAATTATTTTTAACGATCTGATTTAATACGTGCCTTTTAAAAAATGAGTGATAAAGTTTTTTATCCTACGCTTCTTAACTTACAGAATTTAACTTTATGGTTTGAAGGAGTTTTTGACCACATTGCATTTGCACCATCTAGGTACAAAAGAAAAAAAGATAAAGTTATTTCAAAATAATCGCTATCTCTTCGCGGCTTTCATGCAATCAATAGGTAAGCGTTAATATAATGCACTTAGTTGCAGTTATTATATATTTATTTAACAATGTTTGATAAGATTTAGTACAAAATATTTATATAAATTAAATGAAAGTATTTAAAAAACAGCCACCGCAATGTTAAGTAACAATTAGAAAATTAAGCTAAATATAGATTTAATATAATATTTTTATTGAATATTCTCAGATTATTTTTGAATGATATTTTTACAAGATTTTCTACATAAACATAAGAACAGGTATTTTTTTACGTATTGACAAACACTACGATCACTTTTCTTCAAGCGGCGCTCAGCTTATCCTGTTTATATCCCTCATAACAAAAATAATGTAGGTATAAGCCATTATGTCGGAAAAAAAGTATAGTTTGAATTGATGTCAGAGTTCTTAAGAAGCATTGTTTAGAAAAAAAAAAAAAAAAAAACAATAACATGGTATTTTCTTTGCCGTCTGCTACGCTGTAAAAAGAAACATAAGGTGTGCTCATATGACAACCTAAGTTAACTTGTTTCTGCTTCTTCCGAACAGCCACCTTGATTGTTCTAACTGTTCACGACCATGTAAGGTTGGGAAAATTAGGAAAAATTGTAATGTTATAACGGACAGGTGGGGCATAGCTAATTGTATTTGATTACATGCAAGCAACGTCGTCGTAAAATCAATTTTATTTTAGAGGTGAACAACAATATCAAGTTAAGGATGTATTGTTTTTTTTAATTGGCCTTAAACATATTACAAATACAACAGTTAGACTTTTTTAACTAGTGGGTATTAAAATTCGATTTATGTAAGACTGGTTGACTTAAAGCTAGTGATAAATTTATTAATATATCAACAAACTAGTGTCAAAAACTACACGACTATTTTAATTTAAAAAACAAAAGTCTGACGTATTTGAAACTTTTAAGAAATTTTTTTCTTATGGTCCTCAATATACCATTAAACTTACTTACGAAACTGTTTTTTCGTTTATAAGAAATCTCAATTCTTTATAAAAAGCATTAAACGTTAAACGGTTTTGTGAATGTTAGGGTCGACAAAAATTATGGCCAAAAAATATTGATTGGGATGTTATTTTTTATTGAGATCCACGTTTTACGGTGACGCAATGGGCGTAGTTATTTTTTCATCCTACGACTATAAAAATGGCATTCGAAAAATAAGATCTCTTACAATACCTCATAAAAAAGTAGTTGTTGCGTCATGCGGTTTTTACAGTAAGTAGCTGGTAGTTTATTACGAATTGATAAAAACAAGTTTCTTTAGCATACGCAGATGTTATGGTAATTTTTATTTAAATACATCGATTATTGGTTTATTCATAAATATTAACGCTTCAAATTATAGGTACGCATTGTTCAATACTTACCTTTTATAAATTTAGATATTAGATAAAATCACTCGAGTTAGAATGCAAGCAATCTTTCTTCGTGAAGTTTTTAATATGTGGTGTAAAATTAAATGCCTGTTTCAAACTTTAAAATGAAGTCTTCAGTTCCAATATTGTTGGAACTTCCAATTTTATTGCCACCAACGATCAAAACATTATTTAATGTCACTATAGATATTACTCTACTTATCCTTCAAGATAAGCACTCAGAGAACTGAAGTTTGCGATAGGCTGCAACATATTAATAGGCACAAGTAGATGGAGGTACTGTACAGGTATTGTTTTAACCAAGTGCACTTTGCATATCGTAGCCTAGTCATAGCAAGCATTTTCAAGATCCACACAAAAATTGAATTACTTTTTTTTTCAAGAAATTTTTAAAAAATTAAGTAATAATGTGCTTAATTTAGGTGGCGCCGCTGAGTGAAATAAATAATACCTCGTTAAAATCGCCAGAATGCACGCAGTCTTGTGGTAAGATTTTTTTATCAACTAAAAAAAAATTATGAAGCGCGAATAAACCAAGTAAATTAAAGATTTAAGGGTATATTATGCTAGAATATAGTAATAAATTTTATGTGATGTTGTCATGTACACTAAAAACGTGGAAAAAAAATTAAAACATGATTTGCGACTTTGTCTTAAAATAAAAAAATGACTACATCCATAGCATCGTCATAAAATATAGGTCTCAATAAAATATTAGCTTCCTCACGAAGACTTTTGTTTACCCTAACTTTTACAAAACCATTAAATGTTTGGTGCTTTTTTTATAAATAATTGCGATTTCTTGTAAATAAATAAATGTTTTCGTAAAAAAATTCAATGGTATATTTAGGACCATAAAATATATATTCTAAAAAGTATTAAGTACAAACGACTTTCATTTCTTGCATAAAAAATTAATTTAAATTTGATGATCTTCAACACGAATATTTTGATACGTCAATAAATTGTTTACTAAAGGGTCCCTCCGGTTAAGAATGGTGGAATGCGACTTTTCAAAAACGAACTTTTTTTTTTTTTAATAGGTTACTAACCCTCAAAAACTGAGGCTCGTCATATTTTTACACCCAATACCGACCCCCATGTATATTACATTGTCCAAAACGTCTATTTTCGGTTTTTATTTTTTTTCAGCTTTCCTAACCTCAAATATTACTCTGGAAAATATCATGTCGTATTATTTTCGACCTGCTCAATCGATTAAAAATACTTTCTAACCATAAAACTGTAAATTTCTAACCTAAAAAAATTAATTTGAACTTTAAAATCGCTTTATCTTTTTTTCCTTAGAGATGGCGGGCTTAGATCTTGCAAAAAACGCTTTTTTGGCTCAAAATACACACCCATGAATTTTGGCAGATTTTTCCAAGTGATGCGCCATGTCTGAAAACTGATCCTAACCTCCAAAGTGGCTGTTTTTTGCACTTATCTTCTTTTATGTATAAGGTACACTTCTAATTCTCGCGGAAAACGATTTTTGGCTCAAAATACACACCCATGAATTTTGTCAGATTTTTTGAAGTGGTGCGCCATGTCCGAAAACCTATTATAACCTCTAAAATAGCCATTTTCCAAATGTTTTTTTTTGTATGAATCATTATTAGTTAAAATAAGTTTGAAAGAAAAGGGATCCAATTTCTGTTTTATTTTGGAACGAAACGAAGAAAATACGTTGTGGAAAAAATAATCATGTATTTACAAATATTTACATACATCTTTTCATAATTATTCACAATTCTAAGTATAATACAATTCCTAATCTTCATCACTATTTTCATCGATTATTGGATGGGTGTCGTTGAAATCAAGTAATTTTGTGAAAGCTTCAAAAGGCTTAAATGTTTTCGATAAATATTTACCGTGTGATAAATAATAAATTATTGCAGCTATATGAGAGCAACATTTTATTGTCCGGTTACCATTAGCACAGTTACAACAATGACCTCTTATTCCATCATGTCCAATTGAATCCGCTTTGTAACATACGTAACATTTGTAAATTTTACTGCTGATGTGTCTTGATCTAACTTCAAACTTTAACACATCAGATTTTTCTTTAACATATCTCAATCTCAGGGTACAATCATCTTGAATTATATCCACTAAATAAGATACCACCTGCTTCAACTGATAAGAACCCGTGAAAAAATTTCCAAATCTTTGATAGTCATTTCTAGGAAAATCTAGCAAATCATTCGATGTTATTTCACAAAACGGTAGACTTTTTCTATTCCAATTTTTCTTTTCAACTTCAATTGCCAAATGATTTTGATCTGACTTTTTTCCCTCAATTCTTTGGATAATTTCATCAACTTTTTCATTATCTGAATTCAATCTTTTGCCAAAAGTATTATATAAAAAACATGCAATTTGACAATATAAGTCTGCATTGGGTAACATGGTATTGTGTAGTTGATGATGCAATAATTTAAATTTTTGACCAATAATTCCATGCACAGCTTCAACCACCCATCGGATTTTCGTCACTAACAGAGAATCATTAGATTCTCTGGTTGATAGCTGAGTCCGGTTTCCCTTCAATGCTAACATGAAAACTTTAAATCCTTTTTCCTCTAAATATTGTTTGACATCTCGGAAACCTCTATCTAAAAAAAAGATGTCCCCTTCTTTTAAAATGCTGCTCAAACCATTTGCATCTTCTAATACATACTAAAGGATCTGTGCATCATTTTTATAAGCATTAAATGGTCCAGCTACGTCCAGAACAAAACCATTAGTAGTACAAATTGTGAACGGTTTGCATAATGGTGTTTTTTTCTGCCCAGAGTACGATTTTCTTTGATAGGTGTTATTGCTACTTTTTTCATGACGTAGATAGGTTCCATCCCAAATTATACCTAAACGATTTTCAACATTATATAATTTTTTCGCTACCGAAAAGGTGTTTTCTATCAAAAAATCCCGAGACTGGGAGTCAATTCCGAATCGTGTTGGCAATACATCGTTTTTGAAACTGCTCAAAATTGATTCTATGAATGCTGATACTTGTTTTTCCTGTAGGCCCAAAACAGCGAAAATGCAGTTATCAGAATTACCAGTCCGTAATTTAAATAAAAAAGTCACTCATGGAAAGACCGAGTTTATTGAAAATCCCCTACTACAATATTTGATCGTAAGAACTACTACACCAACGTTATATTTGTTGCTTACTAACACAAGAATTTTTAGTGTTACCTTAAGTGGTCTTTAATTTCGTGCCAAGTATATAGGTTTTAAGATATCAGTACAAGTATTTAGTGACGGTGGTACGATTTTTTCCCTTACCAACTGTAGCTATGAAAAATAGATGTATCCAGTAGGTGTTGACGACGTACTATAGTGCGCAGAGCAGTTTTTTTTTTCTTGCGGTATGCATTTTTAATATACCTGTAGCTACATTAAAAATTATCCATATTCATTGTAATATTATTTTTATCATAATAAATGTATGTACCAGCGTTAAAAAAATAAGTGACAGTTAATTAGGATACTGGTGCAGTGATGAATTGTTAATTTTGTTACTATAAATATCAAAAGTAACCTCAAAGTGGATCATGGATGACTTTGTTAAAAATATTTTAGTGAGTTGGAAATTACAATGTCTCACTAATATTTTTTCATGATAGTAAAATTATTCAATTACTTATTTATTTACATGAGATAATACCGTACTTAGTGTTCATATAAACTTATACCTAACGCAGTAGAAGGAGATTTTATATAACATACTTGAGCGTAGGTTTTAGACAGACGTGGTACGGGAAAAAACCGTACCAAGCTATGAAAAACTCATAACTAAGTATAGTAGAGGATTTTCAATGAACTCGGTCTTTCCGTGAGGTTTTAGACGGACCTGGTACAAGAAAAAACCTTACCAAGCTATTAAAAACTTGTAACTGAATGTAGTAGGGGATTTTCAATGAAAAAGGTCTTTCCGTGTAGAGCTTGAATAACTGTGCGGTTTCCTGAATTTCTCAAAGAAGGCATCATATTTTGAAGGGCATGAATATTTTCCCATGTAAATCCTGTTAAAGATTTTAAATGCTCTTCAGATAATTCGAAATTTCCAATTTGGTCAAAAAGACGTGAATTCACTTGACTTAAGGTAACAAGGAATTTATCAATTTCAGTTAATTCAATGGAGCATTCATTCGAGAAAACTTTTATTTTATCCATTTCTTCTTTATAAAATCTAGATTTTTTTAAATGGTCACAGCAACATCTATTTCTATTCGGTATGAAAATTTGTCGTTTAGTAAAAACTTGTATACTAGCATTGAAAGGGACATTTTGAAGATTATCTTTTGAATTGCAAATGTAACAATACATACGAGTGATAACTGATCTCTGAAAAGGCATATTGACTTTTTCTACTGTTTTTTCCACAGGTAGTATATAAATTGATGAGTTCGTTGACTGAGTGTTGGATGAAGTGAGAGATAATTGACTGAATCGCTCACTTTTTGATTCGATTTCACTGTATTCTGATTCAATATCTGCAGGATCTTTCATTACTTGATGTTCGATGGCATCATTCAATAACGGTATTGCAGAGTTATTTTCTGCTTCTAGTTTTTTCATATCACTTGAACTTCTTCTAGAGTTACGTCTGCATTTATTACAAATTACATCACCAATTTGAACATAGCATTTATAAACTTCAGATATATGCGCAGCCTTATCTCGAGAGTTAATAAACATGGAATCACCGGTTGTTTTGCGAATATATACATTGCAAGCGATGCACTTATCATCATTCGTTTTTCTCTTCTTAATATCATAATCTGATTCCATCATCTCACCTGTGAAATATTGATTTGTAGTGAGCAGATTTAAAATTATTGAAAATTTAAATTTAAGACCAGATTGAAAGTAGAATAAGATGCAAACATAAGTAACAGAAAAAAAATATTCAGATTCTTTATTTTTTTTTAATTAAAATATTAAAAGGAGGGCGTTCCACAACTGGTATAAGTTAACACTTCTTATTGAACGCAAGGAACTCTAACTCAGCTATAAAAAGTTGAGGAGTCACATGAAAATGCAGGGATTAACTTCAAATTCAAAATAAAAGTAGATTGTAAAAGTGCATTGAATTATCGTCAATTGAATATAGTACCAACTCAAACCAGCTTTGGAAATACTATTTTCTTACACTTTTGCATGAAAAAATGAAAAACATCACAAATTATTTGATCCAGGAATTTTTACATTGCGACAATAAACTTTAGTTTTTCATTATTATGTTGAATTTTCTTAAAAAATAGTTTTTTCAAATACTCTTATACGGTTTTCATCCTTTACAATTCTGTTTGCTTTTGATGCTTGGGTAACTCAGTCAAAAATTTATAGCGTCCGTTTTCCCTTCAATGCTGGCATGAAAACTTTAAATCCTTTTTCCTCTAAATATTGTTTGACATCTCGGCGGAAACCTCTATTTAAAAAAAAGATGTCCCCTCATTTTAAAATGCTGCTCAAACCATTTAATTGCATCTTCCAATATATACTGAAGGATCTGTGCATCATTTTTATTAGCATTAAATGGTCCAGCTACGTCCAGAACAGAACCATTAGTAGTACAAGTTGTGAACGGTTTGCATAATGGTGTTTTTTTCTGCCCAGAGTACGATTTTCTTTGATAGGTGTTATTGCTACTTTTTTCATGACCTAGATAGGTTCCATCACAAACTATAGCTTAACGATTTTCAACGCTATATAATTTTTTCGCTACCAAAGAGGTGTTTTCTATCAAAAAATCTCGAGACTTTGAGTCAATTCCAAACCACGTTGGCGACACATTGCTTTTAAAACTGCTCAAAATTGATTCTATAAATGCTGATACTTGTTTTTCCTGTAGGCCCAAAACAGCGGAAATGCATTTATCAGAATTATCAGTCCGTAATTTAAATAAAAAAGTCACTAGAGCTTATATAACTGTGCGGTTTCCTGAATTTCTCAAAGAAGGCATCATATTTTGAAGGGCATAAATATTTTTCTATGTAAAGCCTGTTAAAGATTTCAAATGCTCTTCAGATAATTGGAAATTTCCAATCTAGTTAAAAAGACGTGAATTCACTTAACTTAGGGTAACAAGAAATTTATCAATTTCAGTTAATTCAATGGAGCATTTATTCGAGAAAACTTTTATTTCATCCATTTTTTCTTTATAAAATCTAGATTTTATTAAATGGTCACAGCNACTTTTTCAATTTTGATTATGATTATAGATTTACATTTATTATTCTAATAGATTCAAACATAAACATCTAATTTTAATGATCAAGGGGCCCGGTAGGGCTCTCTTGGCAAGTTCATGATACATTTATTTTTTTCTATTCAAAAAACTAATAGTTGCTGAAAATTATAATTCAATACCTTGGTTATCTTGATTTTTGTTTTCATCCTTTGGATTTTTTTTTCCTGATTTTGTTTTTCTTACTTTGCTGTAGCATTTGGAGCAAATCACATCGTGAATATGAACATCAAGTTCAGAAAGCAAGGTCAATTGTGCTGCAGTTTCCAAATTATGAACTATAAAGATTTACCAGCTTTCCGGATTAATGCATGACACATAGAAAACTTATCTAGTCTAGTCTTTTTCTTCGGCGGTTCTGCACTAGTTTTCATTATTCAACTTGATCAAAAGAGAATTATTTAAATACCAGTCATTACTCGTGTTAAAATATGTGGATCAAATGAATATTGTTAATGATTTTGAGAAATAAATTTTGAGATTATAAATTTTCATTTATCATAGTTTTTTAAACTAACTATTGCTTTGGTACTTAGCATGTAAATGAAATCAATACTGAGTCAAGGTGGAATTCATATTGAAAATTGTAATTATGATAATAACCATTCAACTTGATAAAAAAATTGTGATAAAATTTTGAAATCGCTTAGGTAGAATCAAAGAAGTAGGAATAGAATATGTAAGTAAATGTAAATCATATTCAACATTCACTTTAAAAACAAAGATTGAGATTATAACTTATCGTCCATTGATTTCATCATTTTTTTATTTTATCAACATATAGCTCATGAATTAAAGTAATATAAATTCACAGCAATCTTTAAAATGATTATTAGGAAGAAATTGATTAAAATCTTGATAGATGAACATTATACTAGCAACTTTTTGTCTCCTCAAATGAGAACTTTTTAATATCAACATGCATAATATTAACGTACAGCTAAATTGAAATGATTAACATGTAACATACCACGTTCAGTATTATTTTTGAGAATCCATAATATGGATATGAAAATTTATTTCAATGGAGTATTAGTTTTTCAATCTCTACATCGGTAACTTAAAACAAAAACTTCACCAACTTTTTTTTTCTTCAAAAAGCGAAAAAAAAAGAATGCTAATTCCTTTCTTGTATTTTCTCAATGAAAAAATTCAATGATGAATTTAATATAAAAAGTTTATACTTTCAAAAACCGAGATACACACCCGAATAATCCAAATCAACAGATGCGTAACACTTGAAGGTCTTCGAACATAAAATAAGTTAAGAACTCCCAGTCAGTTTCTGACACAGAAAATCAATATCCACTCATTCGTGTTCCTTCTTCCCGTAAGTCTTGTGAAGCTCAGAGTAGAGTTGGTATAATACGTATTATACGTTCTGTGTTTATGTTTTCGTCAAATTAAATATACTGTAGTGATTTTAAACTTTGAACCCTACTGAAAGATCTCAAGTGAGATCTCAGCTGATTTCTCAGGTGAAATCTCAGCTTATTTCTCAGGTGAGAACTTGACTGAAATCTCTTGACAAAATCTCAGCTGAGATTCCCAAAAAATAATTATCAAGGTAATTGATGTTATGCGCTGAGTATATTAAAATAGTCCTAGTGGAATCAAAGTCTGTTTTACTGTTTGACCTAAAGAGTAACGGATAAACCTTGAATATTTGTAACGATGTTAGCACTTGAAAAAAGTTTCACAAAATGAAGTAACGTACGAGCTAGCATATGGGGCGGCACGCTACTCGCGCTGTCTGCTATCGCCTGCCTCGAGGGTAGTAGAAGTAAGTGTGTTTCAACAATAATATATGAATTATATTGAATTCCTCTTTTCATTCATTATTAAACTACTCGCCTCGCGACGGCATAGCGGTAGCACTAATGTCACGAATTATTCTAACATCTCGAATTCTAATCTAACTTGACTTGAAAAAAAATTGACGGTGTTAGCACTTTGAAAATTTTTTGCGAAAAAATAAAGTGTGAACTAGCGCATGGAGCTGCCGCACGCAGTAGGCACTAGTTTGCACACGCTCGCTATATCTATCTTTCTCTCTCTTATAATAGGATCGACATAAATATTCAAGGATAACCTATCACCCGGTTGGTCAAACAGTATAATAGACTTTGATTTAATTTTTTTTCAATATACTTGAGGCAGATTTTCATTATACTTGAGTCATCATATCAAATCTCATGACAATTCCTTTTTCATGGATCTCAGCTGAGATTTTGGCATAAGATCTCACCTGAGTTCTGACCTGAAAACTCAGCTGAGATCTCACCTGGGATTTTTCATTACGGGAATCCATTCTCAGATGTTGCATAATACGCTGGAAAATCGAAGAAAATTCGAGGGAATGTTTTTTGAGACGATAAGACATTTTTGCAAGGATTTGAAATGCACCTCGTAAGGGAAAAAATGAAATAAAATCGAAAAAAAGCAATCTTAAAGGTTAGAATCGGTTTTCGGACATGGCGCACTACTTGAAACAATCTGACAAAATTCATGGGTATGTATTTTGAGCCAAAAAATCGTTTTCCGTTGAAATTAGAAGTTCACCTTGTACAGATCAGAAGATAAATGCGAAAAACAGCTATTTTGGAGGTTAGGATCGGTTTTCGGACATAGCGCATCACTTGGAAAAATCTTCCAAAATTCATGTGTATGTATTTTAAGCCAAAAAAGCGTTTTTTGCAAGATCTAGACCTGCCATCTCTAAGGAAAAAAAGATAAAGCGATTTTATAGTTTAAACTATTTTTTTAGGTTAGAAATTTACAGTTTTATGGTTAGAAAATATTTTTAATCGATTTATCAGGTCGAAAATAACACGACATGATATTTTCCAGAGTAATTTTTGAGGTTAGGAAAGTTGAAAAAAAATAAAAACCGAAAATAGACGTTTTGGACAATGTAATATACATGGGGGTCGGTATTGGGTGTAAAAATATGACGAGCCTTAGTTTTTGAGGGTTAGTAACCTATTAAAAAAAAAAAAGTTTATTTTTGAAAAGTGGCATTTCGCCATTCTTAACCGGGGCGACCCTTTCACTTAGATGGTTTCAAATCATTCAAATTTTTAAAATCTACAAGTTTAAGAAATTTATAATGTGTTTGAAGCAAATTACAAAACACTCGATTTTTTGTGATTTTTTCTCCATGTATTGTTAATATTACTTTGTTTCTCACCTCCAAAATTAGATCAATTTCAAGATGATGTTCCGTGCATATAAAGGAATAAAATTAGCTATGTCTATTCCTGTGCGTAATTAAGTGGAACAATAGCCCTCTTTAGTTTATTTCTTCTGGTCAGTAGCTAGTAGCTAGCCCAATAAAATAAGATTATGCCAAAAGCAACTTTTTTTGCAAATAACAAATTATTTGATACGTAAATATTATAACTAATTATTTACAGTTTTAATTTTTAATATAAGCTTTTATAGAATTGCATTAGAAAATAAGTTACGTATTTATTTTCTGAAAAAATTGTAGTATCTGAGCAGATTCAATACAAGTTACTTGTACAAAAATTCTTCTTTTTTCTAGTGTTACCTTGCACAGTGCAGCTAGAGTGGTATTTTCTCGTGACATTTACCGAGAAAGAAAGTAAAAATTTGTTCAAACGGTTATAAAGCGGTGTGCAGCCGCCATTTTCTCGTTACTGATACGCGTGAGTTTAAAAAAAACAAATAGTAGGTGTTTAATAAATATAATAATCGCTGAAATTCTAATGCCCAACATTCAATTTTTTTTTCTGTAAGCTACAAAAAATAAATACATGCAGATATGAACAGCTTAAGAGTTATTTAACAAATGACAGCAATTAGTTACTAGTACAATCAATAAATATTTTTTTTATGGTTTTGGTGCGTCCTTCTTTTTATAAACTAGCATTTTTTTCTGCTTCTTAAAATTTTTATAAGCATTGAAAATTATTTTTCTGATTGTTCATTCCTTTTTTACTTCATCAATAAAAAATAGCAAGCACTGAATATTCACTAAACGTAAGAATACACTTCTGCTTAGTGTACATATATACCCATAGGTATGTGTGCTTGACTGCAGCTAGACTTTGGCTGCCTGGTCTATACTCGTCTGTACTTGGGTTTCAGTAATGTGATTGCCAAACTTTTCATGTCTATACATAGACAAGGGAGCTACGTTCACACCTATATACATATATACTGCCTTTACTATACACACTTAGTACTCGCACACCAAATGCACACAAGTTCGTACGTTTTGTTTACGCGAGCATTTATTACATATATTTATAACCGAATTTCAGGCCAGTACAGGTGCCCGCGTGTCAGCCCAAAGTTTTTTTACAAACCTACTTACACGTACAGATATACCTATTGCGCAGTAACAGCTTTCACTCTCTCTCCTCCTTACTCGCTTTACCTTTGCTCTCGGCTTGCTTCGGCTGGCCCCATTGGCTCGCCCCCTTTACTCGTCTATTCTTTCATTTTCTCATGCTAGTTCTACCTATATTGCGAGAAATAGAGCAGTGAAGTGGGGGATCTCACTCTACGGTCGTTTTTTTCCGATGTTAGGCGCAGACTTTTCTTGGTACATGTAAAGTGCCATGTATTCAATATACTATACAGTAGCAATGTGAACTAATGTATAAGGGGTAAAAAAATTTTACGGAGGTGTGCCATTTGCGATAAGACTTTATTGTAGAATTTATTAACTATCCGAAAATCGTCAAACCTGCCACAATTTTGCCAATTGTTTTTTCAGAATAAGTGATATTAGAAAATAAAGTTGTGGTACCTATCAGGTTTAATAAGGTCAGGGGAAGGGGAGAATGACCTTTTTTTCGTCAGACAACAAATACGCCTTGCGTAAAGAAGCGGAGGATTTTTTTGGGACGTTCTAGATCTTGGCTTGGGGAGTAACGTTGTAAAAACTGACATAATTTTGCGACATGATCACATGGTTTTTCTTCTACCTCCAGTGGCTGTGAATTGTACCCATAAATGTACAGTATAGTGCCGATACTGCTGGCTGGCGAGCAGCTTGCCGAGCTGACCTCTATACTATATAATTCAGCCGACGCGTGCATACATGTATACATATGCATACAGCAATAGCTACTGTATAGCTATTACTTTTTCTTACTGGTAACAAGTCTAACTACATGGAGAGAAATCCGTAGCAGGAATACTGAAATAAAATATTCTGATCGTCATCAAAGGCGTGCATGCACGTACAATCATATGGAAATGTATCCGTAGTGCCTGTATAATATTATGTGACGCCGTACAGCGTCTACTCTACCACGCGAGAGCAGACTCAGCAGACAGAGCTCAGCTCAACTATACTACTATGTATACATGCAGTGGTTGCTCCTCACTGCACATAAGGTAAATTTTTCTATTCGTGGAACTTGTCCCTATTCATGGAACATGAAAACTCATGTATTTGTTATACAACATGTTAGATAAAAAATTTGTGGTAGTTGTACATTTTATTAATCTTTATGAATTTACAAGAAAAGTTTCATTGTACATACGATAAATGACCAATTTTAAATATAATTTCATAAAGGGGCCCAAAGTTAAACATAATCTATCTTTAGAACTGTAAATTAATTATTGTACCAAACTTCAACAAGTAATTCATGCGATTCTAATGAACAAATAAACGTTAAAATTATATCCGTTAAATACAATAGTGTTATACGAGTGTAAAAAACTTTAATTGTCTTAAAATATTATACTGAATTTATGTTTTTAAGAAAGTTTTATTAATAGGAACATAATTCTGAAATAATTGGTACAATGTTTTATAATCATATATATTTTGGTTTTATGAATAATCTTTCATAATCATAATTTTATAAACGAAGTTAAAAAAAAAAAAGTTTATTTTTGAAAAGTGGCATTTCGCCATTCTTAACCGGGGCGACCCTTTCACTTAGATGGTTTCAAATCATTCAAATTTTTAAAATCTACAAGTTTAAGAAATTTATAATGTGTTTGAAGCAAATTACAAAACACTCGATTTTTTGTGATTTTTTCTCCATGTATTGTTAATATTACTTTGTTTCTCACCTCCAAAATTAGATCAATTTCAAGATGATGTTCCGTGCATATAAAGGAATAAAATTAGCTATGTCTATTCCTGTGCGTAATTAAGTGGAACAATAGCCCTCTTTAGTTTATTTCTTCTGGTCAGTAGCTAGTAGCTAGCCCAATAAAATAAGATTATGCCAAAAGCAACTTTTTTTGCAAATAACAAATTATTTGATACGTAAATATTATAACTAATTATTTACAGTTTTAATTTTTAATATAAGCTTTTATAGAATTGCATTAGAAAATAAGTTACGTATTTATTTTCTGAAAAAATTGTAGTATCTGAGCAGATTCAATACAAGTTACTTGTACAAAAATTCTTCTTTTTTCTAGTGTTACCTTGCACAGTGCAGCTAGAGTGGTATTTTCTCGTGACATTTACCGAGAAAGAAAGTAAAAATTTGTTCAAACGGTTATAAAGCGGTGTGCAGCCGCCATTTTCTCGTTACTGATACGCGTGAGTTTAAAAAAAACAAATAGTAGGTGTTTAATAAATATAATAATCGCTGAAATTCTAATGCCCAACATTCAATTTTTTTTTCTGTAAGCTACAAAAAATAAATACATGCAGATATGAACAGCTTAAGAGTTATTTAACAAATGACAGCAATTAGTTACTAGTACAATCAATAAATATTTTTTTTATGGTTTTGGTGCGTCCTTCTTTTTATAAACTAGCATTTTTTTCTGCTTCTTAAAATTTTTATAAGCATTGAAAATTATTTTTCTGATTGTTCATTCCTTTTTTACTTCATCAATAAAAAATAGCAAGCACTGAATATTCACTAAACGTAAGAATACACTTCTGCTTAGTGTACATATATACCCATAGGTATGTGTGCTTGACTGCAGCTAGACTTTGGCTGCCTGGTCTATACTCGTCTGTACTTGGGTTTCAGTAATGTGATTGCCAAACTTTTCATGTCTATACATAGACAAGGGAGCTACGTTCACACCTATATACATATATACTGCCTTTACTATACACACTTAGTACTCGCACACCAAATGCACACAAGTTCGTACGTTTTGTTTACGCGAGCATTTATTACATATATTTATAACCGAATTTCAGGCCAGTACAGGTGCCCGCGTGTCAGCCCAAAGTTTTTTTACAAACCTACTTACACGTACAGATATACCTATTGCGCAGTAACAGCTTTCACTCTCTCTCCTCCTTACTCGCTTTACCTTTGCTCTCGGCTTGCTTCGGCTGGCCCCATTGGCTCGCCCCCTTTACTCGTCTATTCTTTCATTTTCTCATGCTAGTTCTACCTATATTGCGAGAAATAGAGCAGTGAAGTGGGGGATCTCACTCTACGGTCGTTTTTTTCCGATGTTAGGCGCAGACTTTTCTTGGTACATGTAAAGTGCCATGTATTCAATATACTATACAGTAGCAATGTGAACTAATGTATAAGGGGTAAAAAAATTTTACGGAGGTGTGCCATTTGCGATAAGACTTTATTGTAGAATTTATTAACTATCCGAAAATCGTCAAACCTGCCACAATTTTGCCAATTGTTTTTTCAGAATAAGTGATATTAGAAAATAAAGTTGTGGTACCTATCAGGTTTAATAAGGTCAGGGGAAGGGGAGAATGACCTTTTTTTCGTCAGACAACAAATACGCCTTGCGTAAAGAAGCGGAGGATTTTTTTGGGACGTTCTAGATCTTGGCTTGGGGAGTAACGTTGTAAAAACTGACATAATTTTGCGACATGATCACATGGTTTTTCTTCTACCTCCAGTGGCTGTGAATTGTACCCATAAATGTACAGTATAGTGCCGATACTGCTGGCTGGCGAGCAGCTTGCCGAGCTGACCTCTATACTATATAATTCAGCCGACGCGTGCATACATGTATACATATGCATACAGCAATAGCTACTGTATAGCTATTACTTTTTCTTACTGGTAACAAGTCTAACTACATGGAGAGAAATCCGTAGCAGGAATACTGAAATAAAATATTCTGATCGTCATCAAAGGCGTGCATGCACGTACAATCATATGGAAATGTATCCGTAGTGCCTGTATAATATTATGTGACGCCGTACAGCGTCTACTCTACCACGCGAGAGCAGACTCAGCAGACAGAGCTCAGCTCAACTATACTACTATGTATACATGCAGTGGTTGCTCCTCACTGCACATAAGGTAAATTTTTCTATTCGTGGAACTTGTCCCTATTCATGGAACATGAAAACTCATGTATTTGTTATACAACATGTTAGATAAAAAATTTGTGGTAGTTGTACATTTTATTAATCTTTATGAATTTACAAGAAAAGTTTCATTGTACATACGATAAATGACCAATTTTAAATATAATTTCATAAAGGGGCCCAAAGTTAAACATAATCTATCTTTAGAACTGTAAATTAATTATTGTACCAAACTTCAACAAGTAATTCATGCGATTCTAATGAACAAATAAACGTTAAAATTATATCCGTTAAATACAATAGTGTTATACGAGTGTAAAAAACTTTAATTGTCTTAAAATATTATACTGAATTTATGTTTTTAAGAAAGTTTTATTAATAGGAACATAATTCTGAAATAATTGGTACAATGTTTTATAATCATATATATTTTGGTTTTATGAATAATCTTTCATAATCATAATTTTATAAACGAAGTAACTTAATAATTAAGAACCATACTTAAAACTTAAAATAATAATGGTATATTCATAGCTTACCAGTAAAAACTGTAATTTCTACCATTCAAGCTCACAATTAAGAAAAAAAATGTAAGAAACACGTATGATGAAATTTATGTTCATGCTAGAGACATTTACCTTATTGAACGTGTGTTATACAGATTTCTTTCCGTTTTCCTCTTATCAGCTGTTATTTTTTTTATTTTATTATTATTATTTACTTTTTTTTTGCAAACAATGTATACTTACATATTTGACAGTAAATTGTTAGATATTTGTCCCAGAAATATGTGTGTGACTATGTGGATGGGTGGATTTGTGGGCACGCGCGTATGCTTTGGTATGTAAATGTATGTGTGTATCTATAGACGTTATTAGTACAATTAATGTCGGATAATGCTTCGCTGCTACATAAATCAAACAGCTTCGCTTCTGTCAGGGGTCCCGAGACTCCTCACGCTTGTTTTGAATGGTGCTTCATCACACAACAACATGCGCATGTGACCCGCATGATGACTCATCACATAACAACATGCCTTGCGTGACCCAAATAATGATGCATACACACACGTACACTGATTGAATATCACAACGGTTGCCTTTCAATGCGCACACTTGACTAGTTTTCTAGTTTTCAAGGACAACGTCTACGTGATCCGTAGTTGGCTTGCGGGCTTCCTATAGAAACAAATGCCAATAAAAGGGTACAAGGACCACAGCGGAGAGTTCAGTTTGCTTCTGGTCTCAGACTATAGTGGAACTTGTGTCGCTGATTCTGGTACTTCTACACAAAATCAAAGGTATTTACACTTCTGTTTATCCTTCCGCAACTTATTGGGCTGATCCGTACTTAAGTAATAGCGTTATTAGCTCGTCTGAGAACTAAGTCATTATCTCTACAACTTTTCGGTAAGGGAAGAAAATACTCTTTTAAGGACTCTCTGGTGTGGTTTTCCCCAAGGGCTTCAAAGGATTGAGTTTAACAGACTTTCCAAAAGTTAAATGGCTCTGTGGATTTATGGGCCTTTTTTGCAAATGCGATTAGAGCAAAGAATAAGGAAATAATGGGAACGAGAGAAGTATCATCAAAAATAAGTAAAACAATGTATAAGTGTACTACACTTTTTCAAATACATCAGGCTATCAGTGCAACTGATTTACTATATTGAAAGAAACCACATAACCTTACCACGTGGCAAACTACATGGTATTATCTCCAAAGTAGCAAAAACGAGTGAATTTGGGTTGTTTAATGTGACATCATGTTATGGCTTTTTTTGTCTTTTTAACTGACATGAAAAAAACAACAAGATTTCTTAAAGATTCTAACGTTAATCCATAGCAACAAATTGTTTTTGGCTCGAAGTAATGATTTATATCTACATTATTTTCGTTACGACGGATGTAATTAGGATAAGCTGAGTGTCGATTGAAAAATAGTGATCGTAGTGTTTGCAAATACTGAAAGAGATACTTGTTATTTTGTTTATGTAGAAAGTCTTGTTAAAATATCAATGGGAAACTCATATGACGATGAGCAATAAAAATATTACATTAAATCTATATTTAGCTTAATATTCTAATATTATTGTTACTTAACTCTACGGTGGCTGTTTATCACATACTTTCATTCAGTCTATATGAATATTTTTTACAGAATTATATTAATCATTGTTAAAAGAATAACTAATAACTGTAATCAAGTGCATTAGTCAAAAATATAGTATCGCGAAGAAATATCAAACACATTAACGCTTACCTATTGCTTGCGTAAGAGCCACGCAGAGACAACGCTGGTTTTTGAATAATTATTTGAACATTAAAAAAACTGTAGCTGCTGTACACTACGATACTACCATAAGTGAGAGTTTATAATTCTCACAAGAACGTCGTCCTCAAATCTCGTCAGTACGATTCGCAAGCAACACCTTGCGCAGAAAACAATATTGCATGAACTTATTTATTTTCTTTTACTTTTAATTTGATCGATGGTTAAAAATATTTGAACTTATATTGTTTTTTTTTTTTTTTTTTTTTTTTTTTTTTTTTTTTTTTTTTTTTTTTTAAATGTAACCAGCAATTGTATCGTGAAAAATCGTGATTTCTACAAACGATTCCCCAACATCATACAACGAATTTATTCAATATTGACCTTTTAAAAACATCTCAAGGTAAAAAAAAAGTTTAGGGTATTGCTACTACAGACTTACTTCTGCATGTGACCTAATCTGACCTGACTGTTTCACATAAGTCTGTTTAATGCAAGTATTAGACGTGTTTGTGTATGGCTTTCATGATTTCAATGGTTAATACGTCATACTAAAGAGTCCACTTTTCATCAAGAACGAAACGAATCAATTCCTCTTTATTTCATTTTTTTAGAAGGCATTTAATAGAATAATTCTTGTTCTACGCTAAACTGTCGTGTATACTTTTTAAATAATATGTTGGTTGATGACTTTTTTTTTTTTTTTTAGAACTGAGTGTCCTGATTTCTTGATTGGTCCGTCTGTAACCTCTAATTCACCTAACTAAATGCTTAACGAAACAAAATATACAAAATTGATGCTCTTGTACTCAAATCTTTGAGTTGGATAGGAATAGGAAGAGATCTTATTGAAGAAACACATGTTACAGTTGATTTAAAATTAATACTTTTCACTCTTTTTTCAAACTTTAACAACTAAGAATTAGAAAGTGCGGGTTGCAAGGTATTAGAAATATAATACGAATCAACACATGACTTAATTGCTTTTTAATTGATACTAACTTAACGATGTCAACGGTACGATTGGTAAACGTAAACTGAACTTTTAGCGTGAGCAGAGTTAGCCACTGTTTGTTTAACATTGTTATCCGCTAATAATATACTTACTTAAAGATTTACATTAGATGGCTGGTTCGGTTCACTTCGCTTATTAGCAAGTATCTCTCATAAATAGCGTGATGAGACTATTGAGAGGAAATAAATTAAAGGCACTGAATTCAAAAGCATAGAATGATTTTTTAATTCTGTGTATCTATACCTATAGGTGTATACATACCTGTGTACCTATAGGTGTATCATTCATGCTTGCGCATCTAATGTATAAAAAAAAATTCATGCGAGTATGAGCTGTGTTTGTGGTTAAATTCATTAACACGCTACGCTAAAGAGTCTAGCTATTGATCAAGGGTAAAACGAGTTAATTCCTCTTTATTTAATATTTATTTCATCTGCTTAATACCTAGCTCATAATTAAATCGACTTGAAATCCAACAGTATCTTAGTTAGATGTATTGTAAATTCAGAGTTCGAACAAGAATTCATTTATTAAGAAACAAATTAAAATAATGAATTCGTCTGTTTTATGCGTAGCTTTTAATAAATTGTCTGAGAATTTAGTAATGACTAATTTAGATGAATCAATATTTTAGAGTGAAAACAAAACTTGTAGAATATTAACCTAATCAAAAACGACCTATTACTCATAGTTAGAAATGCAATGTACAATGCGCTTGTAGTACTGTTTAATTTCACTTTTTTTTTGCGTAAATGAAAACAATTGTAGTGGTATGCTACCAAGAGTCAAAAATTTAAGCCTGGCTACAGTTGACGTGACTGAAAGGTAATAGTTCCATTTTTCTAAGCGTGGAACAACGTGAGCTTTAATTTACCTACGTCTCTGACCTTCTAAGCTTATAAATTTTTGTATCCTCATCTTAGTGAGTTACCGTTTTCTTCATGCGATTTTTTTGCTTATGTATATAAGTATTTATCTTACTATTATATAAAGAGACAGCTGTCATAGGCTATTAAAATTAACGATAACTTTAATAGAAAAGTTCTTGTGCAATTTATAAAAACTAACCGCAAAATGGCTCTGAAAGAGGGTTTTAACTTCTGATTGCTAGTGGGCGAGTGGTTATATTTTCAATGTTACTCTACATTGTTTGAGCCGCTTCCGCAACGAATTTTATGGAGTGACTTTAATAAGTAAAAGTTAATAGTATGCTACAATAATGTGTGACACGTACATGAGCACATAGTTGATGTCAAGTGATAACACATCTCACGAAATTTCATATCTTATGAAATTTTGATCGTTCCTAAATGTATATGGCGTGGAAAAAACCTTCAATCTTACTAATGTATAAAGCAAAGTCGCTAAAACCGTTGTAATCGCTAACCGCGAAAACTACTCAACCGATCTGACTGAAATTTTGCATGCTGATACTTGACACTTCCTGGATGGTTTTCGTAAAGTATTTATCTGAAAAAATTAATAATAATAGCAATAAATAAGCTCATAGTCTTGCAAAATACGCTAGCTTTTCACTTTAGTTTGGTAGGATCCGCTAGGTAGTGTAGAAGTAAAATCGAAACTACCTGCAATAGAAGTAGGAGATTACGCGAGAGATCAGCTTTTCATTATAACCCTGATGAAAGTAATCACTTACATTTGCCAGATTTTAAAATAGATAGGATAATATGTATTCTTATTCTGTGGCAATAAAAATTAAGAGGTTAAGCTCCAAGACTTTGTTGTTCTGGTAATTGGCAATAATAATTAACAAATAAACTACATGGATTTCGAACATAAATATATTTTAAAAGATGGTTTTTAGTCTGGGAAGTGTCAAGAATAGATGTCAAATTTTAAACTGAAAACATTTTACATTATATATCAACATTCTACTGTGTTCCGTTAAGTGAGTCTCGAGCGAAGTTGAAACGGGGGGACCGCTGGTCTTTTTGTAATTATAATGGTGTGTTGATTCTGTTACTCGGCATTTGTTTGGAATATCTATACTGAGATTACTATATTATCGCACCAATTTTCCAGCAAAGGTCGTTTTTGAAGTAGTTATTCATCCTTAACCCATCGACATTAATTGATTTTAGAAAAACAACAACAAAATGTAATTATTTTTAATCCAAATATGTTTGATAATAGTGTCAAAAACATGACCTGTAAATAGAACCACGATAATTGCATGAAACTATTAAAATTTTTAAATAATATCTATTTTGGCTACTATCCATGAAAAAATATATTAAAATTGTAATGTTTTCTTAACTGTACAGGCAACTTTTTTTTACTTAATATAATATTCCTATGGCCACATGAAATAGTAGGGTCAATCGCCCAATATATATGAACAACAACCAGTAGATGAACGATTCAGAAATAAAATTATATTAAAAATGTTTTAACAATGATTAAAATCTTTTTCTATCTTATTGAGAATGTGAGATTTCAACGTTTAAATTAAAAATTATGCATTAATTAAATTTTTCTTATCTTGTGCCCGAATAATACAGTAGTTGGACGTCTTCCTGGAGTGAGGTTTTTTTCTGGTCGCAAGTAAGATGGCGTATGTAAAAGTAAGAGTTTTTGTTGACAGTTGAGTAATTTATCAAGAGATTAGTAAGGTATGTTGTAGATCATTCGATTTGTAAAGTGATTTTACACTTTCTGATGCAGTTTATAGTACTAGAAACTATAAAGTAATTACGTAATCTTCGTCCATCTATTGGATTGAAATTCATGACCTTTATCCAATAGATGAACGTATCTGTTTGTATGCAATAGTCGTACATTGTACATGATGTATCTATTCGAAAACATTATTTATATACACTGTAGTAATACATATGTGAATCTACAGAATTTTATTATGTTTTAGATGCCGATAGATACCAAGTGACTGTATAAACTACACAATTATTTAGCTGAAAATTTGGAAAATGCCGTCCGAAGAGTTCGAATTGGAGACATTTTTGGAAAAGTCTCAGAAGAGACTACAACACTGAAACCGACATTTTTTCATAAATTTAAAGTAAATTTTTATAAATTTAAGAAAAATCGATTGAAAAAATGGATTCTTGATAAAGCTTGGCTTGGCTTGGCTTTCCCATGTCTCCAGATACAGTGCAAATTTCTGTGCAAAATGTCTTGAATGAATAGGGACGAGAGACTGCATTAAAAAAAAATTGAATCTAGAGAAAAAAGGTTGAATTTATTTTTGAAGAGGCATCCTGAAATAAAAAAAAAGAATGCTGAAGTTTTACCGAGAGGTCGTGCATCTGTCACCGAAAAAAAGTTGAAAGTATGGCTCAGAAAAGTAAAACTTACTTGGAAGAGGAAAATTTAGTAAGCGTTCTGGGCCGACCAAACAGTATATGGAACGGAGATGAAACTAGTCATCAACTGAATCCTTGGAGTGGACGTCTACTTGGACTAAGAAATGAAAAAAAATTAATGAAATGTCGCTAGTCATGACAATGAAATCAATAACAGTTTTGTTCTCTTTCTCAACTACAGGTTCTGTTATACCCACAATGCTTATGTTACCGTATAAAAGAATCCCAACGCATTTGTCAAAATTAATTCTACCGGATTGATCAGTTGGGTGCTCAGAATCAGGTTATATAGTATCCAGTACCTTTTATTAGTATACTGCCAATGTGTTCTACACACGGTGTGTAGAAAATAATGTGACATTTCCTATTATTTATTATCTGGATGGACACAAGTCTCACTTATCATTAGAGTTAAGTGATTTTTGCAGAAAAAAGTCAATTATTTTAGTTGTACTTTTTCTCAAATATACACACATTATTCAGCCATGTAATGTATCGATATTTGAGGCAGTAAAGTGTAAATGAAAAGCAACAGTTTTAAAATACAAACAGGAAAAGCAAACATTTCTGACAAAGGCTAAGTTTGCACCTTTGTTTAAAAAAGCTTTTGACCAACTAAATAATAAATCTATAAGAAATGGCTTTAGGATGTTTGGTTTGTATCCATTAAACGAAGATGCCATTGACTATGATTAATGCATATCTCATAGAAGACAACCAATCAATTTGTCGAGGTCAGCTGAGTTGACTCATAGACTGCTATTAACTTATGATGATTTTTTTTTAACAAATGAATTTCTCGAAACATGCCTTGATTAAGTAAAATTCAACATTTATTCAATGTAGACAAAAAAGTGATACATGAGGCGTTTCACGCGAAACGTCCCAGGCCCGTCACGCGAGCGCTATAAGTCACTGTTTTCAGCTCATTTTCTTGGCCTTATTCCTATCCTAAAAAAATGTTGCAAATAGCATTTTCGATGTATTTTTCAGTCAGCTTTCCGATGGTGTGGTTAGATTTCCGAAAAAATTTCATTTTTACTGAAAAAAACGCAAAACATGCTATATCTCAAAAAAGGCATTTTTAATATTTTTTTTTTAAAGGCTAGATGGAAATCTAAGGTTTTTTTTTACAGTGAAAACGTCTTTTTGCACAAAAATTCGAGTAAAACAATACCAAAGAGTAGACGTTCAGCCGTCTGAACGCGTGCCGAGACCCGGCGCGGTGCCGCCGCACCGGGCTTAAATTAAGTATGAATATTATTAATTTGTCTCATAAATGTTTTTTTTAATTTCAATGTTTTATCATCGATTAGAATGACAGCATGAAATTGCAAAGTACCTGTTATTAATTTTGCTTTATCAAATCGAGATTTAAGTTTAGTTTTACATATTTCATAATACTCTTTACTCAAATAAAAAACTTTTATTTCCTTGCAATAATTCTTTGCCCAGTCGTACAAATTTTCTGCTGTTAAAATTCGGTTATTAGAGGAAACTTAAAAACTTGCACGTCTTGCACCTCTCTTCAAGTTGGCTCCAATACCGTCACACGCTCCCTTTCCATGAGCAGTAGCAAAAAATTGCCATTCACAATCAGTTTTGAAATCTTTTTTGAGGAAAAGTATGTTTCTAAAGTTGCTCTTATTTTTGAAATAATGACTGGCCCCATCAGTTATGTAAAAAATTTTCTTTACTACAAACTTGGATCTCAAATAATTAATTATAACTTTTTGATACTCATACACAGCAATTGTATCATGATTTAGGTCATCGGAAGTAACAGCAATACCGATTTGTTTAAACTCATCTTTTTCTTTATAATAAATTACAACTGTAAAAATGGAAGCTTGGTTATTGTTCCAATGAAAAGATTGGGATGAGTTCTGTATAACAAACGCATAATTTTTCGAAAAATTACAAGTTACAATAAATTCTCTACTTTTAAGATCTTTTTTCAGTTGATTAATAAAAAGTGATTGTTTCGTAGCAAAATAATCATGAGTTTTGAGTTTTAATAACTTTTCTTCTAGTAAGTCAACGAAATCATGAGAATTCAAAGTATGTGTAGCAATGGTATATCTGTCTGTTTGAAACCACGATTCATATTTAATTTCAAAAATATTATGTTTTTCAAAACATTCTAGAAGATGTGGACGTAACGTTGACATATTGGGACGATCTAGACATTCTGCGCTTAAGAAACATTTTTCAATACAGTTACTGCACACTACTGCTTTAATAAAGTCGTGATAGTTTTTAAAAGGCAGCTCAGTATTCTGCGTTAAATGTTCCAGATCTATAGCTTCAAAAATTAGTTAAAAATTTTTATGATGTACGCATACGCATACATTATGTGTACCGCTAGTTCCAGCTAAAACGCAGTGTAATGGTGGTAAGTTTGAAAATTTAGTATACCCTTTTTTATAATTACTATACTCTTTTTGAAATAAGCAATAAATTTCGTTAATGTTTCGAAGCTGTAATTTTTTCTGAATATGTTTTCGTTCACCGTTTTCCTGCTTGACAGATACGAAATCTTTCATACCTGGCATTAATCGATTTAAATAGTCCCTTTCGTGAAAATTCTTAACTAAAACTATCAGTTGTTCTGAAAGAGAATTGCCTTTTCGTTTAGGCGGTATTGAGAGTACGCCGCTTTTTTCTTCTAATATTCTCGCTGCTCAAACTTCTCTCTCACTGCAACCAAACTCTCATTAAATTATTACGACTCCAAAAATCAGGAGCAAGAGTTAGTAACTGTATTACTCTTGCTTCTCTGTAGACTCTGAAAACTTTTTTTTTATTTTTTCGAGAATTACAACTGCTGCTTTGTGATACTCATTCCCAAGTTCAAATTTCAATTTTTCCCATCATCATTATCTACATCAGATTTCCGCTTATAAATTAAACGACGAAAATTTGCGCAGATTTTTTAGTTTTCTTGGACAAACGGGTAAATATTTCTCATTGAGTTTGGGAGAGAAATTAAATCCTTAGAAGATAAGTGATTGATAAGTTTTAAAGGATTAATACATCTTTCAGTTATCGTGAATAAACGATTGTTACAATTGCTTAAAGTGTTAGATTGACTTTTTCAAAACAATCAAGTATAAATGCCCTTATACAATGGCGTATTTAAGAAATCCTGTTTTACATATTAAGTGTCAGTTTATGATTTTAGCAAATACGCCATTCACAGCAAGTTGAATAAGTTAAAATATGCAAGGCAATTATTATGAATTTAGAAATAAAATACGCTGTATGTTCAGACGGTTCTTTCAATTCTACCTGAAAATCGTATAAAAAATCAAAGATTCTATTTTAATTATACAATACTATATTAAGTAATTCCGTGTAAGCATACTTCATTGTTTCATAAATAATTAAATGTTACAAAACTAATAATGTTAGTTCACTTACGTGGAGCGCGGCGTAGCGCCGGCCTTTGGCGCGCGTTCAGACGGCTGAACGTCTACTCTTGGGTATTATTTGACTCCAATTTTTCAGTGACAGCACACTGTGCAAAATGACGTTTTCAATGTAAAAAAACCTCAGATTTCCATCCAGCCTATCAAAAAAAATATTAAAAATGCCTTTTTTGAGATATAGTATATTTTTTGTTTTTTTTCAGTGAAAATGAAATTTTTTCGGGAATCTAACCACGCCATCAGAAAGCTGACTAAAAAATACATCGAAAATGCTATTTGCAACATTTTTTTAGGATAGGAATAAGGCCAAGAAAATAAGCTGAAAACATGATAGACTTATAGTGCTCGCGTGACGGGCCTGAGACGTTTTGCGTGAAACGCCTCACATGTGATGATTCCGTTTACTTGTTATGGGAAAAATGTGTTGATAATTAAGACTTATTGGCAGTAGAAAATGCATAGCAATCGATTGACAATTCCATAGCGTCCTATCCCAAGAAGTACTCGCTAATGAGTCAGAAAATTATTGTCATTTAAATAAGGACAAAAATGACAGTATTAATGATTTGTATGATGTGACTGGCACTCAAAAAAATCATCACATTACAATATCTGATTATACACAGGTAATCGTAGATAAAGACATTAATCTGAAAGATTTAAATATCCTCGACATACCTATTGTTGATATCTGTGATATATATAACCCTGATTCCTACAGTAATAATTCTAGTATTAATCGATATAATATTAAGCAAACAAATGAGTTGCATAAAGTGTATGAGTTGTATATGCATGAACAGAAACGTAAAGCAAAAGATGTGATCGTTGAAAATATGATTGGCATAAATGAAAGTGTCATAGAAAAACACAAAAATCAAGCTAGTCAGGATTAATTCGTAAGTGTAACTAACGTGAACACTGAAATAGTATCAAAAGAATGTGAAAATTATAGTCACGTTCAGACACAATGATTATTTAACAATTTAAACGAAAAACGAAGTATGGATGGTACTTACTTTTGTTAGATTTAATTATTAATTATTTCTCTGATCTTTTTACATAATCTGAAATTACAATATTTTTTTTAATATTCTTTCAATACATGGAATAAACACTTTTTATGGCCAGCAAGCATAACTAGTGTGAACACTCCCCCGAAAGGCAAGTACATCAACAACTTCCTTGCGTCTTAATAGGCTACAAAATGAGAAACTATCAACTGTTATTGAAGAGGGAGAAAGAAAAAAAGGAATTAGAAAAACAAAAAAAACCTTTAAGCAAGAAACAAAAAAAAAAAGAAGAAAATGAACTTAAAAGCAGAAAATTAAAGAAGAAAGAGAAATTAAGAAACAACAACAGGCAAAGCTAAAAGAAGACGAATGAAAGAAAAAAAAGAAATAGCTAAAGAACGCGAAAACAAATGTTTTCTTTCTGTTAAGAAGTCAAGTAAAACTTTAAACGCAGTAAATAACAAAATAAAATGTTATACTAATACAGAGCCGTTTAAATTTATCAATTTAAACATTCAAATAGATACACTTGTTAATTTATGTATCCATAAGTAAATTTTTGTACACGAATTGACACAATAAGGTCCCTATTTTATCTTTTTATAACAGTAATATTTATTATAATAGATTTTCAATTGTCAAAATATGATTTTGTACATCGTTTACTTACTGGACGTACACCGTTCAGCTACTGGAATTTTCGTTCATCTAATGGGGTTGAAGGAAATTTTTTAAATTTTATTACGGCATAGAATAGTTTGATATGCTTACAATTTAAAAGATAGGTATAACCATCTGACAATACTAATCACTCAAATATTATAAGATGCTACGAACTCTACGTTCTGTATCCTTTTTTTCCGCTTCCTTTCTATATTTGTTTTTTTTTTTTGTCGTATTTGAAAATTGACGTTTTTAATACATCAATGCTTCTATTTATTACGCAAAATTTTATTTGCTGCATTGTATCATTAAAAAAGACTATACAAATCTTGGATTAACAACATACTTATTAAAAATACATACATTTTAAATTCATTTTACTACCATAATTCAATTCCATGCAATGTAATTGACGATGAAAAAACAAAAAATTGTAAACAATCTATCACGAATAAAAAAGCTCTGCCAGTAAAGTAGCAAAAAGCTCTGTCAGGATCTATTCTTTCACGTTTTTTTTGTGAAGATTTAAGCCCAGAAAAATCAAGAAAGTGTGAGATCATTCCACTACTGTCGTACAAGGCAAAGCCCATAATAAAAACGACAATCTAAGGCTTCTTTACTTCTGGACGCGTCTGTACAATTGTTTAACTTATACTTAATTTTAAATTCTAATTGAAAAATTGATATTCTGAGTATGATTTGGTAGTGAAAAGTGATTGTTTGATATTGACCATAATAAACTGTATTGTGGCTGATGTGGCTGAGCTTTACCAGCTCGGGGTAATTTGAATAAAATTAGTGAATTATAATTACCCCAATAACAAAAGAGGACTGATTTTGATGAGAAAACAACTATTTATTTTTAGACTATTTCACAAATATTCAAGTGTAGCTCAATATAAAAGGCGTCGAGCGTCGAGCCTCTTTGTTATCATTTAAAAAAAAAAAATGCTAACTGAGAAATAGTAGTCTGAAAATAGGATATAACTATTTGAAAACTCTAAACAAATTCTATTTTCAAAACAGTAGTAAAAAAACAAGTGGCTAAATTCGTGCTAAACACTTTGTCTTGCATCTGAGGTACGACTAATCTATGAGGTGCCAGAGCAAAATTTTGATTTTATTTCTTTTTAATATCCAACTTAGTTGATATATAAATAATTTACCTTTGAATGAAAAATAACAAACTCTAATGCTGCAAAATAGTTTTTCAGCTATTTTAAAACGTTGTTATTTATTGCACTAAAACAACACTATAGACAAAATTGATCAATACAAACAAATGTTTTGCAGTAAAAGTTTTATCTTAAAATGTGATGTTCAAAAACAGATAGCATAAAACAATTTTCTGTCAATTTAGAAACATTTTTTGACGATTAAATCGTTAAGAAGGTACTTAACAGAAAAACTTTATTCACAAAACAACTTTTGTTATAAAGGCTGAGTTGCAAAATTTGAATTTATTTTTGTACCAAGCAAAGAACATTTTTTTCATTGTTTTCATATATATTTAACACGATAAAGCGTCTGCATTTTATATCACAGAAAAATGTGTTATTAAAAAAGTTAATTTTCCCGCTGAATCAAACGTTATTATCAATTAATAATTTTGTTTTTTTTAATACACCTGCACAATGTCATATGTATGGTATATTTGAAGCTTGTTTATGATGAATGCATTGTGATAAAGAGTAAATTCAAGATGGCCGATCCAAAATGTTGGATAAAAATTAATCGATTTCCTAAATCTCATTAAAAAACGTTACTTAGGGGCTTTTGAGGTAGCTGATTACGAATCTGCTACCGCAATTTGCAATGATAGCATATCCAACATAGTGGATTAAAATTAACCAAGTTCTTGAATCTCATTCAAAATTATTACTTGTAGGTTTTTAAAATCGCTAATTTTAATTCTGTAATATTGTATTGAACAAATTTAAAATAGTAGATCCTACATAGTGCATCAGAATTAATAATCAGTGTCTAACAGTGATTTTAATGGTGTTACTAGCCATTGATTCTCAAAAATTAAAACAATTAAAATAAATGATTAATCAAATTACAAGCTGCACAAAACTGTAAACTTTGTGCCATAAGCTCTAAAATTCATCTGAGCCTTTTAACTAGAGTGAGTTAAATTGTTAATTTATTAATATCATACCTTTTGATGAAATAATTAGACAAATATTTATTGACAGTGTTGATGACGGTATGGGGTGGAGTCGGGAATCACCAGAATAAAACAATGAAACACACAAAGTTATGTTAAAGAAAATGGTTGTATTATTACCAATGTTGTATACAAACGTTTGGGCGCCATATCCACCTTGTTTGCTCGCAGCCCGTGAACATCTGCCTTGCTCTCGCGAGATTATCGCGCCGCCGCGTTCGCATCTTCTCCCTTCGTCTCATTTTGTGAATTCCGCCCGTTTCTGGTACGCTTCGATGTTAGCACGCCGCGACCTATCAGTAACGAAGAAGCAACCGCCAAATTCAAAGTGAAACAGTTGACACTACAGCCATAACTAATTGCTTGCATATCATCGAGACTACTTTTCAGCCTAAATGGCCCCAAAATCTTGGTCTGTGCACGCTGGTTCGACCTTCAGTACAACCGGAACTTCACGCTCCTATCGAGGTCTCTAATATCAAACAGTGGCTTGACGGCCGCGAGCATCTCGCGCCAACAAGTCGCCTCGACCAATCCACGCAAACAGTCGACATCTACGTCGTGAGCCCCCGATTTGCTTCATCGTTGCCCGACTACATTCAGCTCATCATGATGCTCAGCTGCCGATTACGTATACATTGGTATACCTTAACTTACACACTCTTTCTTCGCGTATTTAACTCACCACTCTTGCTAGCCGACTTCTGCCCGTTACAGACAGCAAATTGTAATATAATTTACTCTAGAATTCATGGTTATTTTATTCATGTATTAATTTCAAAAGATCCTTATGACCACAAAGGACCGATATAACTTGTAAGTATAAATAATCTAACTCTATAGTGTTAATTATCTTAATTTTTCGTGGGTAGATTACACAGATAAGAGCATTTAATATTACTTTCTATAACTGTGGGTCTATTAGTTTCGTCTAGTGAAAAGCAAGTCGTGATTTGTGGTGAAACTTTTTCTTGTAAGACAAGGCCTTTTAAAGTTGCTCCCTGTAGTACAGATTTTCTTCGTACCAGAACAACTATCGCGTATTTAAGTATAAATAGGTATTATATAAATTAAGGGTTGTAAATGAGACGTATGTTTAATAATATTGTAGTTAGTACATGAATCGAAAGTGAAAATCACGCATTAAACTCTATGTGAAAATTCCTAGTACAACATTTTCTCGCCTTATTGATTTTAATGTTGAAATTATGCAATTTTTCCACACATAATGTTATGTTAGAAACTACATTGAAAACTCAAAGATGAAATTTGAAGTAAAAATTAAATGTAAAAATTGAAGTTCAAATTTTAACATACACAATCTATAAAGAAATTGTACATGTATTTAACACGAATTCCACTAAATTTTGACGTTGAAATCCTCGACAAATTTTGAAATCATATAGAGGCACTGTTAAATACTTTTTGATGTAGAGGCGAAGTTCAACTTAGTCTTCAATTTTATCTTGAAGGTGTAGGTAAAATCCACCTTTGTCCAATGTAGTTTATCGGCATGAATAAAAGTGTAAGATACACCATGAGACTTTTTATGTTAGACTCCAGAATCTTGAAACGGCTACAGTTTGTGTAGACTTCAGTACGTATACTGGGAAAATTCTGGTCTACCTTCTCCCTTCCCCCTAGGGAAGATATGTAGCATGAGGCTTCTGGAGGGGGAAGATATAGCGTATAGGTTCTGGCTCACTGAGGAGAGAGTTGTAGCGTAAGAGTATGGGGCTCCCCCCTCCGAGTGGGCGGCTGCCGCGGAGAGGAAGTCACATGCAGGTGAGAGGTCGCGGGTCAGCCGTGCTGTTGCACGAGCTTATCCGCGCTCTCCTTTTCTTCTAGTGTCGGCTTGTTTCCAAGACGAGCTTTGGGATGGGACCATTAACCTACACGCATGAAATGTACACATGCGTACGCCCATGTATATATGATGTATTATTTACCTTTGCAGTAGTCGGAACTATGCTGGCAGCAAGGTGAAAAGCTTTTTGTACTTAGATGTCGGCATCTTACCTGAAGTAGCTGAGTAAAGTTTCTTAACAAGGCTGTGGATGAAAAAATTAACATCAATAAATGTTTTGTGCTGTTAAATATAAAAATATTGAACATGAAATGAGAAGATAAAAATTTTTTTATTACATATTATGTTTCTTATATTTTTTTTATATCTTACATTAGAACGATAAATATATATAAAAAACTAATAGATCTCATATGCTCAATTTTATTGATTTATTACTCATAATTATTATTCTAAATGATAGAAGTAAACTTATTCTAAAGAAAACCATCCAATCCACTGTTAAATCGCTACTTGTATTTAGCGGTCTTATGCTGTCTATAGTATATTTTTTAATATATTTTACACTCATCAAATCTTGTCACTTTCTTTTTCCTATAACCAATTACTTATTTTCTTATAAAACACGCACCACATTCATAAGTATTATTTTCAAATCTCAAAAAGTTTTCATCTTCTTCGCTCATAATGGCTTTCCCATCAAAATCATAATCATCAACGATTATCTTAGTGTTGGTATCACTGTCTATGACTAATTAAAATGTTTCTATCACTAACGCAGTCTACATTATTACAGACAATATCTTTTTTTTATTTATTTAGGCTAGCTATAGTGTCACTATCACTGTCAACATCAAAATCACTTTCACTTCTTACTCCTTCAGTTTTATTTTTCTGTATTTCACAGTTTGTAATATTTTCGGAATCACTATTATTTACTCCATTTTTCTGGTTTTTTGATGGAATATATATGGGTGGGTATTCACCTGCTTTTACTTAAGCCAACTTTCCTGGTACATATTGTATTCCAAAATCTGTAACAATAAGTCTCCTTTTTTTTTTTTTATTGGTATTTAAAAGGGCAATTTTTAGTTATCACACATTTTGCCACTTTTTTAATCTACAGTATATAAGACTGCTTTATAAATACTTTTTGAACGAGGAGCGGCGTTGGCTCAGTGGTAAGTGTGCTTGTTACTGATACAACGCAGTTCTAGGGGTCGTGGATTCGATTCCCGGTGAATGCCGATTTTTTCAAAAACTGTTTTCATCGGGAAAAGTTCCTATATAACCCCGGCTGTTTCGGGGCGGGTTTTTCCGTGGAATTTTCCTTCAGAGTAATTCCAGGGTTTTTTTCTTGCCCCACAGGTTCTCGGGCCTGGGTGAATGCGAAACAGTGTTAGGGCTCTATAGATAGGGATTAGCGGACCCGATGCCAGGCGTTGGCCAGGGATCGCCGGCCTTACCGGCGAGGAGTAGCCCCTGAAACACGAAGCTTCTCCGGGAATGCTAATTAGCCTGGATCCGATGCTTCGGCAAAGAGCGCCGGCTTAACCGGCGAGGAGTGGACGTCCTGGAATAATGGAGTCTTCTTCGGGGGAAGGCTACACAGTGGTGAGTGGACCCGATGCACCATCGGTGCAGAGAGTGTCAGTTTAACTGGCAAGGTGTTCCACCGGAGATACTAACACTGTGCCCATGGATTCAGGTAGGATGCGAGGAAAAAGGTTTAGAGATGAGTGTGGCAATACACCCCCACACATAGGTGGTGAGTGGGTTTCCCCCGCGACTAGGCTAAGTAGGCTGTCGTGGTAACCCGGTATAAAAAAAAAAAAAAAAAAATGTATTTATATATATCAACATAACGCTGTTACTTCTACAATCTTGGCATTGTATGTATGTCTACATCGTAGTAGGGACGTACCAGTTCAATTGGTCAGTTACAAGCAGACATTGATAATTTTTTCCACTGCAGAATTATTTTCATAAGGTTATAAATATTGGTAAATACTGATCCAAAGACTCTCAACATTTCAACAAGACTGCTTTTTTTTTTACACATGCTCTTTTTCTAACGCTTTTATTGTTTTATGCTTACAGTAATGTTGTTGCAGCAGTACTCTTATTTTAAAAATATATTTTCTCGTATAATCTATGAAACACTTGAAAATATGTGAGTAAAAAATTTTAATTTTTTTTATTTTTAAATTACTATACATTGACTTTATATCAAGGATAGCTTATTTGTTCAGCCTTAGTCTTTTTTAATATACTTTTTTTTTATAGCTATAGCATTCTTCAGAGCACAATAGGCTGATTTAAATGTGACAAACACTCTTCAAAGTTGTAAATGACCCTGAGAGGGAGAAAATAGTCCTTTAGTTTTTATTTATTATCTTCTATTTATTGTGCATCGGATTTAATGAATCATATACCTTTTGAGGGTATACCTTGACGAAGCCATTACGGTTTTTTAAGTCCTTTAACATAAATTTCGTCATCCTCTTGAATAATAGACTGAAAAGTGACAATTAAATCTTCATAAGGCACTTCTCCAGAGTCCCAAAGGAGACCATGGTAATTACGTTCTAACCATGGATTTTCACCTTTATTTTCAGGTTTTAGCTGACCCCAGGAGTGAGGGGGAAGCATGAAAAGAAATACTGTTGGTGTAGAACCTTCTTCCTGTAAAAGTAGAATTGCTACCTCTTTAAAAATGAATTCGTTACATGTAGTCCTAAAGTCTTGAATATCAATCACGTATTTAGCCATCGTCAAGCTAGTACTTTTTTTCGTTGGCGTAGAACTTTCTCTGCAAGATAGGTATTTAGATACTTGGTTTTCTACAGTTCTTGCTCGTAAAAGCCAGCAGAGATTGTCTGCTGCTGATAATCCTCCAAATGATAAGTGAACAGCTTTGTTGGTGCTACTTGAGTTACAGTAATAATTTCTGTCGATCGGTTAGGCGTATAACCTTTTTCAAAGACTTGTTTAGCATTACTCACACGTACTTTATCACCAACTTTCAATTTTGATTTTGTTCCTTTTTTCGAATGTATAAATTTTTGTAAAATACTTTTTTCATCAACTACTGAAACATCTTTTGGCTTTTCACCAATCGTTCAGTGTTTTTGATTATTGTAAGAAGTTATCAATTGTGGCGAAATATTGAGCCACTTGTAATTACCTCTTACTCTTAACTTTTTCCACATATCATGCTTTAGGGTACGATTAAATTGATAGGGTACGTAGACACCTTAAGATCACTGTACGTGGAGTAAAAGTTTATTTTATAATTTTTCATAAGACCTTGACGATTTGCGTTGTAAAACTCTTTATCATAATCAGTTTGCAAATTTGTTGGAACTCTTCCGTCCATTAATATAGATTTCATAGCTGCAGTCACATCTGTACCAGTTTTATTTTTTACGAAGATGGCCCATGCATACTTGGGAAATACATCTATGAATGTGAGCAAGTATCTGTAACCCTTATTTTTGCGAGCATAACGAATCATCTCCACAAAATCCGCTTGCCATGTTTTATCCAAGCCCCTACGACTTCCCTTTCTTTGAGTATAACCCCGGTTAATTAGTGGTGGTAACAATCGGCTAAGAATATTATTTGTACCGAGGAAACTCTAAGATTAGGAACCAATACACAAACAATGTTAGTGTTTATGTGTCGGAGGGCGGGCTCGTTGCCCTGTGTAAAAGAGCGAAATTGCTCAGATTGCCGATTATATACAATATTTAAAATAATTATTAAGTTTCAAAATTTATCTGTTGAATAATCAATTAATTCCTGCACCATATACAGCAATTGTTTATTGATTATTACTTTATTGAATTCTCCTGAATATTCCCTTAATTTAATCAATTTAATAATATCTTTTTTAACTTATTCAATAATTTTCTAATCTAATATCTTTTTTAATTTATTTCTGTCCCTTTTTGGGGTACAGATAATATTCTCAGTTTAAATAAACGATTTCAAATCTTAACAGCTATTTTTCTAGTTTTTATCTTAAACTATAAAAGGAACTCGCAATCTTACGTGGAGGGGAAGGTTTGCTTAAATAAGTACAATCAATTTATTTTTAATTATCTTATATTTATTCAATCATATGACTCTAAGGAAATTCTATCTTTAATTTTTACATGCATTAATTATATTTGAGTAATCGCAATTATTTACGTTAATAATAAAAAAATATATAATATACTCGATAATTTACTTAAAATTTATCCGCCCTTTTAATAGAGCATTTTACATAAATGACAATTTGAATTTTCCCTTCTTAATATCTCTGCTTAAACACGTTAGGTTAGACTAATACGAATTTTTATCACAACCACGGAAAGTTAGTGTTAGGTAACTACCTATCCTACCAAGTCACGTAAGGTTAGGTCGTTCTCAGGGCCCTTGGGTGTCTTGAGCACTGCTCAAGTCGTCAACCCAGGAACTTTGCCTAAGAACGTGGTCACTAACCCCAGTGCCTCGACTACTTGGGGATGACTCGTCTCCACGCTTAAAGCGGTCGAGCACCGAAAGTCCAAGTAGATACCGGTTAGTGAAAGTGTTACCTGTGGATGGTGTTCAAACTTACTTTTCAGCTATCAACCTTCGTACTTCGTCTCTTTCTCTCCCTTTGTGCTCGTCGTGGTATTGTACCGGTGCACGGGAAAGTTCCAGGTCTGGGTGAACAACGGATTTACCGCGTCCCAGGCTCGCTGGAAGAGGACTTCCTTTTTGCATTGCGCACTGGTGCCTTTTATGCTAACGTTATTTCCTTTTGAGTAGCAGGTTTTCCCGCGCTCTAGCGTTTTCTTAACGTACTAGACGCATATTCCCCGCGCGTGGCGTTTAAATTTGAATTTTCGTGCTTCAAATAAAAATGAAATATATGTATAAAAAAAAATGTGTACTGTTGAATTGTCTATTAAACGGATTTTTTTATTACAAGAAAATATAATAAATAGAAGAATATAAATATAAATGTAAAGCGTGTGTTATAAATTCTAAGTGATAGAAGTGCCCCCTTGCACCCCAAACGTCAAACTTTCGGCGGAGGTAGTTGCGTTTTGCAGGTTTATAAAGCTCTTCCACTACTACTTCCATCCTTCTCAACTGTCTTCTGGAGTTTTATTGGATATCTGGGTCAAAATCTCCTTAACTGTATTTATTTTACGCTGTAAATTTAGCATTGTTTCTGAGAATACGTCGCTTAAATCGCTCACAAGTAAATTTATTTGTTCTTGTTCATCTAAAATGAAACTTTTTTCTTTCTGCAAAGTCGTAAGATTTATAGCATCATTAGGTTAAACAGCTGATGCAACATTGCATAATTTTTTATTTTTTCAGTCAAATTGACCATCTGAGGTGAGCTTATATCCAATTCCAGAAGGACCTTGACTACCACTTTCAAACTTAGCTGATTCACGTCCGAATACATCAATGCTTATTTAAATACTGAAGTTAAATTTAATGAGCAAGCTTAATATACAATATCAGCTTCACGAAGATCTTCAACGATTTAATTTATTTCGTTAGTACGACAGGATTATCTAATAATCTTTCTGCTACTAGCAATCTTAGTCGATTAACTAGTTCGTTATGGTTGTCTCAGTAAACATAATCCATTTGCGTGTTCAGTTTAGCTATTTTAAATGAAGGTATAGATCCACCTTTTCTACATGGGTAAGATTAAGTAATGGAGCAATAACATCATTACATTTTTTACTGTTGTATGGATTAATAGTCTCATTTTTATCAAATTTTCTTTTATGCGCACTTGCAAGTTTCCAAAATATGTTTGCATTGAATTAAATTATCTGGTGTCATGTATGCTTTATCAGGATGCTTTTTAGTAAGTTACATCATCAATCCATTAATCATTAGATATCTTAAATTCTTTATTTGAATTCGATTACTTTTTGCATAAATGAGTGAATCGACGAGTATATATTATCCATTTTTTTCTCTTCTTATGCTATCAATTCTATCTAATTCTGGCTAAATTTTATCAAGTATTTTTAAATAAAAACTCATGGATAAGGTTTTATTAATATCATGCGTTGAATCATCATCATAATTACTTTTTTCAACATCAGTATTATAGTCTTTAATAACATTATTGGATAAAAACGTGTCTTCATTATCATTTTTAACGTATCACTGATTCTATTAGCTGATTGAAACATTGATGAGTCGATTATTTTTTTGTTTGTTTAAAAGGCTTCAAAGGCTCTTTGGATTAAGATTCGAAGCTTTGCGGTACATTTTTTCCTCATTTGTTTTATAAATGATTTTATGAAGCGGATCAGTAATAGGCTTGAAAGTCTCACTAATTTTTTTTTCAAAACTCTCTTTTGCCAACTTTAACAATCGATGCTTACGTTTCACAGGTTTTTTGCTTTTTCAATTTGTTGAAGAATATGTTTTCCTTATTTTTTTCCTTATGAAATGCATCCGTGTTAACCGCTTGATAGTTAACAAAACACTGATGCATACTTAATGTGAATGAGTAATATTTATTGCAAAAGAGTCAAATCCTCTCCTATATCTACCATTATTTACATCAGTTTCCTTGTCTCTTACGACAAATCCATGTTTCTCAACTCCCCAACATTTAACACATAATTTTTTTAATACATGTCATATCGGTATTAATATGATTATTATAGATGTGTTTTAAATCCTCATTGTTTCAAATCATCTTGTCAAAATATTACTAAGAGGTTTAAATTATCTCGGACTAAATGCTTTGGAACTTAAGCATAAGATTGACAAAGATAGAAGCAGTCAACATTTTTGTGACGCCCCGTGCAGAAAAAGGCTCTCACATTATCTTGTTTTTTACAGGCAATGTAATCGAATATCATTATGGAGTCTGGTAGTGCCTTATCCGGTGATATAACTAATTCATGCTCGCTAAGTGAAAAATATTTTATGCTATCAATGGGATTTAATAGTTCTTTTAAAAACTTATACTTGGGTTGATTCAAAGATTTTGAGTACAAATAACTATTCTCAAATCTCAATCTATTGTGGTGATTGATAAGAGATAGTGAGCTATTCTTTTTCCACAGTTTGATATACCGAAAAAAAAAGCTCTTATAGTATTAGCAAATGACCGTGGCGTTTTATTTTTTTATCTTAATTGTTTAACAATCATTAAAATTTTCGATTGAAAGTTTAATTTTCTGCTCCACAAAGCTCATGTTAACTGACTCAGCTGAAACTGAAAGTGATAGCATAATCAGCATGTTTTTAAACATTTAATCCTTTTTTTAACATAAATACCGTGCTACTGATGTTTACGAGCTCAGTTAACATTTCACACTCTAGAAGCGATGATCATTCACATCTACGAAAAGACCGTGGTGTCATAAATACAGCCATAAACAAACTGCCAGTAGAACTGCACGTACCAGGATATGAGTATTGCAGACCTGGCACTAAACTAGCTAAGAGATAGGTTTGTGGAGATCCAGGCATCAATCTATTAAATAAAGCTTGTAAACAACACGAAATAGCTTATTCTCAAAACACTGACGACATTACGGCTAGAAACGTAGAAGATAAAATTCTTTCGGAAAAAGCTTGGCAACGCTTTAAAGCCAAAGATTCAAGTATTGATGAAAAAGCTACCACTTTTGCTGTAAGCAGTACAATTAAAGGGAAATAAAAATTGGAAATAGGTTTATCAAAGAATAAAAAAAAAAAAAGTAAGAAAAAAAAAAGTTAAAAAGATAGTAAATTTAAAAAACTTAATTCAAAGTGCTAAAAAGTCTATGGTTACAAGTAAATGTGCTCGCAAAGTTGTAAGTTCTGCGAAAAGGAGCTCGAGCTTCCATGAAAAAGCAGGTGGTAAGAAAAATATTAAAACACTACGCATGTTACACATACCTCTAAAGATTGGAGGTTTTTTACCTTACATCGTACCCGCATTTGCAGGTGTAAGCGCTATAGGGGCTATTGCTAATGGTGCGAGTGGTATATATAAAACAATAAGACCAGCAAACGAAGCCAAGAAATAGCTTGAACAGAGTGCGAGACACAATAAAAAAATGGAAGCTATTTTACTTCGTGAAGGTCTCTTCCTAAAACAACATAAAAAAGATTTAGGTCTATACTTAAAACCAGAAAAAGGATTTTAAAAAAAGTTCGAAGTGAAACTGCCTAATCGTGCTCACACAAATAAAGATTTTATGAAATATGCAAAAATGTTTAAGATACCACATTTTCTAGGAGTATTCATGAAAAACGATATGCCACTTAGTAGTCCACATCAAAATGAAACAGCTATTGTTAATTTAGATGATAGAGAAGGTCCTGGTACTCATTGGGTTGTATACAAAAAACAAGGTGATGACGCAACATATTTCGATAGTTTTGGCGATCTACAACCACCGCTAGATTTGATGGTATACCTCGATGTTGGTATTATTAAGTATAATTACAAAAGATATCGAGAATTTAATACTTCCAACTGTGGTCAACTCTGTCTAAGATTTTTAAGTAATAACCTTAACCGTAAGCCTTTGTAAGCTAGTAATTGGAAAAAATTTATTATTTATTGATGAACCGTCATGGAAGACGCATTCACGTTAGGTTTATCCAGTACATCATCCGTTCTCGAAGCACAATATTTTCCTCCGATTAAGCTGTTACCGCAAAAAAATTACGTTCTTAGTTTAGTGGAATCACTCACATTTCATTACATACTTAATATTAATGAGAGTATTAAAAAATTTTACGTTGGTAAAGAGGTGGTAACTTTACCAACAGGTAGCTATAAAATTCAAGATATAAAAAATTTTCTCATCGACTTATAAACACCTGAAGATATTTCGATAAGTGTAAAGCCAATCAATAATAGGCTTCGTAGCGTGATTCTGTGTAGCTATTCAATTTATTTTCGCCCAGAAGACTCGTTGGAATCAGCTTTAGGTTTTTTCAAAACGCATACTCGCACCAAACAAAACTCATGAGTCAGATAAACCTGTATCGATTCTTAATGTAAATGCACTTCGAGTTGAGTATAACATTACTGCTGGAAAATATAAATAAACGTAAAGTCCACACGATTCATGAATTTTTCCCTGCAGTTTCTCCTGAGTATAAAATTATTGAAGTTCTAAGACAAATAATTTACCTACCCATTGAAGTCGAGATGATAGATCATCTTCAAGTTCGCATCGTTGATCTGGAATGAAAATTAATAAATTTCAGAGGGAAGTTATTACAATAAGGCCACATGTCAAACAATTAAGTTGAAGGAATGGATATTTTATATGTCGTGAAGGAAAAAAAAAATTTTTATAGAGGATATATGAAAATATTTGAAAAATTGCTCTGGCTTTTTCTCGTGGCTCTAATTTTCCAAGTCACGAATCAAAATCACTAGTTTTTTTTTAAATCTTTTTTTTTTTATCCTTTGATCAGGAAATGTTTCTCATTTGAAAATTATAATTTCCCTGTTTTATTTTTTTTTCTCTTTAAGTTAAGAAGATTGAAACTAAACATCAACGACAATATTTTAAACGAACCAAAATTGTTTATTAGTCAAATTATAACTTACAATCACCAAGAGAGTGTCTCGAGGAAATTTGAGACGCGTATGCGAATGAAATTAATAAACAGCTAACTGCGACGAAACAACGATTGAAAGCGTTGTTCGAAGTATTTAAGCTTTTAAAAACAAATAACAAAATACTACCTCAAACTAAGAGGACAATTGAAAGATCTTACTGAATTCACTCTAGTGGGAAAGAGGATTCACTGCTCGATGACGAGTTCAATTAACAAGTTTCCTTGATCCAGCGGGGAACGGAAACTGTTGACAAACTGCTGTCTGCGTGAAAAGATCTAGTTTTGTTCGTTCTGTGTTCAATGGCCGACTTTTCAACTGAACTACGAGAGTCTGGCTGCCACGCGGGAGCTTTCCGACCTTTTTCGAGAGCACACGAAAGCCGACTCTTAACCCGGCGCGAACTCAGTGGAGCGATCGCCAGAGAGCCCCGAAGATTGGGAATTAATAGGGGTGGGGATCGAGCACACCAATACCAGCTCAGACGGAGCAGTTTACACTACCTTACTTGTGTGCGCGAGCGCCTTCCACGTTTACCAGCCAGTCTCTAGTATAAGGTAATACAGTTCGTGCACCGAGCAGTAAGTCCCCTACAAATATTTACTTATAAGTGAACATTCCGCCCACTTTGACGCATTTGCGTCAACAAAACAAAACTATACACTACTAAAGAATAGGAAAGCCTAATAAGCTATTAGAAACTGTCCCTAGACTACCAACGCTTCTTAGGTAGTTTTACAACAATATCAAAAATTCTGTATAATTGAATAACAGGCACTTGGTTTCAAAGAAAATAAATTGAATCATAAAATTTCAAAACTAAATTAACATTAATTAGAATGAAAAAAAAAAAAAATGTACTTTTAGCTACCCTATCGAAGCTACCGAACTCTTGGATTTTCTTTTAACAAAATTTTACAGCGGTTCATTTAAGGCAACTAGACTTTTAGTTGCTGATAAAGCTGCTACAATTCAGGCTTGGTAGGGAGTTTAATCAACTTCACGATGGGGCGCTTGAATGACGAATTCGCAGTTTTCACCGTGACAACCCGTACGAGTCCGTCATCACCTGGATGGGTCTCAGTCACCACTGGGTCGGGGGGGAGAGTTCATCAGTCAGCATTACTACGTCACCTTGCCGCAAATTAGGCCTTGGGTTTAGCCATTTGTTGCGACGTTGTAGATGATGAAGCACTTCTTTCCTCCATCGGGCTCAGAATAAATCCCGCAGAAGGCTGGGCAACCTCCAGCGACTGTTTAGGGATGCTAGTTGTTTTGTATCACCGTAGGGCTCGGGATGGGCGAGCAATGAGGGGCCCACCAGGAAGTGCGACGGCGTCAGTGCAACTGCTTCGTTGGCATCGGTGCTCAGTGGACAGAGTGGCCTGGAATTCAGGCAGGCCTCGATCTTAGTGGCCAATGTAGTAAGCTCTTCGAAGGTGAGCTTGAGCTCTCCAATCACTCTACGGAAATAATGTTTAAAGCTCCGAACGGCAGCCTCCCACAGACCACCAAAGTGAGGAGCTCGTGGAGGGATAAAGGACCCCTCGGTGCCACGACTAGCCAGTGTAAAGGCAGTGCAGTTGAAGAAAGGCGACGCCGAGTTGAACAGAGCTTTTAGCTCCTTCGCTGCTTTCGTGAACGTGGTGGCGTTGTCTGAATAAATGGTGTGGCACACACCTCGACGAGCTGTGAAACGAGTAAAAGCTGCAATGAAACAATCGGTGGAAAGGTCAGACACCACTTCAATATGTACTGCTCGAGTAACAAGACAAATAAATATAGCGATGTAGCCCTTCGTCGTTTTTGCTCCTCTGCCTCTTGAGAACAGCACAGAAAACGGACCGGCTCAGTCCAACCGTGAAGGCACGAGAAGGCGTTGTGCGTGTAATCGGCAATGGTCCCATCTGCTGGGTCAGGCGTGATACGTTGAAACGAGCACATCGTACGCAGCGTCGATAAACCCCTGTGGCCACAGCAGATCCTCTTGTTATCCACAGGGATCGGTACAAGTGCGACAGCATGAGTTGGGTGCCGCCGTGGAGTGTCAATTCATGGGTCTCTTCTACTAGGCGTTTCACGAAGATACATGCACCAGGTAGAATCACAGGGTGCTTCTCGTTGTAAGGAAGTGCTGAGAGGTGTAAACGTCTGGTGTAAACACTACCTTATTTGTGTGCGCGAGCCCCTTCCACGTTTACCAGCCAGTCTCTAGTATAAGGTAATACAGTTCGTGCACCGAGCAGTAAGTCCCCTACAAATATTTACTTATAAGTAAACAACATAATTAAACCAACATGGGAAAGAAGCATCAGTTATCAACGAGCAACAAAGTATTGACACGTCGAAACGTAGAGTTTTTAATAAGCCTAGACTTGAAAGTGATCGTTGGCTCAAATTTTTTTGCATATTTTCCTGCTGTTTTCAAAATGGAAAAAATTCTAAACATTCAGTCAGGTGTCACATTTGACGAATCAATTGCGCACTATAAAATTCATGGACATCAGCCTGACATTTTATCAGCATTTAACAACAGTGATGAGATTCGCATTTTAATTAAAGATCAAGATTTATGTCTTTTACCCTCACAAAGCGCCCTACATATTTGCAGGCGTATTACATTAAAAAATAATACTGCAGTAACGCGACCTGAGTCAGTTAATTATGCTATTTGTCATTTGTTTGGAGAAATTAAAGCCATTAAAATGGATAAGGAAAAAAATGTTGGTATAACAACTTTGATAAAAGAGTAGATATCGTACTATCCACGCCTAAATTCAATGCTATAAAATCTAAGATGGCTAAATATTACAACAAACAAATTGGTGAATAATAAAGGTTATTTTGACGTTCCAACACCTTGAAGTATGATACTTGGCTTTGCTGAGGACTATCGTAAAGTTGTCGTAAATGCAAAGCATGAATTAAACCGCACGAGATCGAGAAATGACATAAATGCAGTCGTACAAACAGTTGCTAATAATGTTTACGAAAACTTTAAAATTACATTGACTCGAATAGAATGGCTCATGCCTTACGTAAGTGCGTCAGACAGACTCAAAATTGGTCTGCTTAATGTTATTGCAAAAGATAAGCCAATTTACATGAGTTTTCACAATTGGGAGTTGTATAAAAATCCCCTTCTTCCAACAAGTATAACACATGTTTGGTTACTATGTATTTAAACATCAAATCAACTGGAAAAGCCACGTTTTGTTCTTTTAAGATTTCAAACAAATCGTAAAGATCAAAAAGCTGCTAATGCTAGTCACTTTGATCATTGTAATATAAGTAATATTAAGTTATTTCTTAACTCTCAGTGCTACTTCTATGGCAATCTCAATCTTATCATTAATCATAATCGAATTTCTTTACTCTACAATATGGTTACAAATTTTGAAAATGTCTATTATGGTAAAGAAACAGAAACTATGATTACTAAAAACAATTTTATTACATACATGCCACTTACCGTTATTGACTGATGAAAAAAAAATGAAGCTCTGAAAAGCGCACTAGTTGATGTGCGTTTGGAATTCAAGTCAAGACATCATTTTCCGCAAGTAACAGCTGCTTACAGACTAATTCTACATGATCGCATAGTTGAGTATAATCTTGTGAGTGGTAATGTGAGAAAACTTGTCTAAACTTGCTCATGAAAAATAAAACAGCATTAGTCATTTGTGTCAGTCTATTCGATGCTATGATGGAGTATGTAGTGGACATGCAAGGCTTCAAAAAGCCAGGCAATAATTATGTGATAAAAGAATTATCAATTCTTTCGTTAAGTGAGAGTTTTGAACCACATGTGCTTCTCTTTAAATCTCCGTTTCCTTGGCGTAAGTTGAGTCAAAAATGTGAAAGTAAAAATTTATGGCTTGAGCTGTACTATCATGGATTAGATTATAAATCTGGTAATATTAACTCTACAGAAGTTTGAAATGTACTACGAGAAAATCTCAAAGATGCTAAGAAGATTTTTGTAATTAGAGAATTAAAGAAAAAGTGGCTCGAAAGGTTTAATTTTCAAGTTAATGATATGGTTGATTATCCAGAGTTTGATCTCCCAACATTAGCAACTACATGTCCTTATCATAACGGTGGGTATAAATCTATGAGTGCCACCCACAACGTCAAACGAATGAAAAAATTCTATTTTGCTGTGGAGTGGGAAGATGATGTGTAATAAAAACTTACTAAATTTTTTTTTTTTTTTTTAATTATTATCATGAATAAACGTATCGAGCTTGTTCAGTTTTGAAAATCTTTATTGAATATGATTTAGTGCCTAGTACAGAGTTGCAGACAATTATATCACTTCTGTAGATTTGATCTCTCTCAGCTTTTTCTTCCTTGGGTCCTCGATCGTCAGTCCGTCAGCCCGCGCGCGGCTCGGCCGCTCCGCTGGAGCACTACTCGCGCAGAACAAAGGAGGGCGCGCGTGCCGTCTCCTTGTCGGACGTTAATCGCAGGAAACGAGCCGAACAGAGCTTATATTGCTGTTATAATTTATTTAACTTTAACCTAAAACCAGCGTAGGATTAAAATATTAAGAGCTAATGATTAATTTTTATAAAACATATACGTACAGTAGCACAGTGTAGGACGTATTTTAAAGAATTTTAGCGCAGACTGCTGCTTAGTTCATCATGCAGCGTTAAACATGACGGATAGGCGTTTATGTCATAGTTAGTACAACGTTTTTAAGCTACAACATAAAAAATGGATGTATACACGGATCATGTTATAGAGATTGAAGATTTCTCGACGCTCCTCGACAGTTTTTACCCAAAGAAGTGGCTGTTGTGTCTCTTATGACACCAGTGATTCGTCATTGGATTGTGCGTCCCCCGTGTAATTTTTCTACCTTACCTATAAATGTGCGTGAAAACAACGATCATCAGCCAAAGAAAGTGCATGGACTTCGCTGGTTCGAAGGTAATTGTTCAATTAGAAAACTACAGCAGCACTTGTACGCTGTAGCAAAAAATGCGAACTAAATTTACGTTTATGAAGACAATACAGCTGCGTATTAAGAATCTACCATAGAGTGCTGTGATAAACATTCAGCAATATATGATGCCATTACGTCACATTCTTAGTATGGGATGTTCAACAAAGGCGTTAATGTATGGTACTCATGAGGCACATAAAAGTCTACGTTGAAAGAAATTTTGCGCACTTAGTAAAGCTTACCAAATTAAATTATTTCTGTACTCTTTAGTAGAAAGCGACATTGAATCAGGCATGGAATGTTTTATAGACGCACTTAATAGTTGTAAAAATAAAATTTCTAAAATGTCTTCCATTGGGATACCAGTGATAGATCTAATACTGCTAATACTGATAGTGACTGTGAAACTGATAATATTGTTAATGCTAAGAATGATGACTGTGTGTAGGCAATGAAGAAAAAAAGTATATAATTTAGGATGAAAAAATTTTAAAGCACGAGGTGTGATCAAAAAGTAAGGTGACTTTTTGTATTGCGTGCGCTCTTTACACTCTGAGTTAAATATTTTTTTTTTTTATGTCACGATCATATGTCAATAGTTCTCACGATACAGCATGTGTCGTTTTTATGTGAGAGACTTAAAGGTTAGACTCGTGTTTGCGTACTTGGCGATTTCTTTTTCTTGAAAATAATGGAGCAAAGAGTTTGTATTAATTTTTGTGTAATAAATGGTATTAAGAGCTCAAAAACTCTTGAAATGTTGACAGTGGCCTACGGTGAGTCAACTATGAGCAAAAAAAATGTTTATAAGTGGTATAAGCTATTTCAAGAGGGCCGAGAAAATAATAATGATGAACCTCGCTCTGGGCGACCCAGCACGTCAAACACCGACGAAAATGTTCAGAAAGTGAAAGAAATGGTGCTAAAATATCGTTGAATCACGATTAGAGAAATAGCTGATGATCTTGACATATCGTTTGGCTCATGCCAATCAATTTTGACGGATGTTTTGGGTATGAGACGTGTATCCGCGAAAACCATGATAATGCACCTGCGCACAAGTCGTTATTAGTTAGTAGTTTTTTGGCCAAAAACAGTACTTCTATCATGTCTCAGCCACCATATTCACCAGACTTAGCCCCCAGCGACTTTTTCCTCTTCCCAAAATCGAAAAAGCCCATGAAAGGACGAAGATTTGCCACAATTGAGGAGATTGAGGCTACATCGCTGGAGGAGCTCAAATCAATACCCAAAATAGCATTTCAGAAGTGTTTTGACGACTGGAAAAAGCGTTGGCACAAGTGCATTGTATCTAAGGGGGATTGTTTTGTAGGGGATTACATAGTTTTAGATGAATAGATAAATATTTTTTTATAAAAATGAAAAGTCACCTTATTTCTCGATCACACCTCGTATATCTTTCAGCTTAGTACAATAAATTCGTGCCTTCTTATAAGCCAATGAAAATTTGCGTATAGCTTCAGTTATCCCATGACGATTGAATAGTTAACATAAAAAAAACATAGGTCCGTACTTTAGCGAACCAAAATACGAGAGCCTCAGTAAGGAAGAGTGAGGATAAAAATAGCCGAAAACCACTTTTAGAAAAGCACGTTAAGGCATCTTAACTAATAGGCAAGGGAAATAATTATTTCGAAAATATTCGCTTTCATCCAATGAAAGATGGATATGATATATTTAAAAAAAAATGTCAATAATTGGTCCTTGCTAGGACTATGAAAAATTTTTGTATTTTTCGGAAGCTACAAATATTTGTATCAAATTAAAATTTTTTGTTATTGAATTCCATTTGCATATTATTTTTTCACATGTTATCCTAACAATCTCAAACCTCAAATTTATTAGCTTGCTCTATTTATTGGAAAGGTACTGTGTTGAAAATAAGTAAGCCATAAATAACATGCATTATTGCCAAAAAAAAATTTTTTAGCAAAAAAATATATTATCACAGGTAAAAAATATTCTTACACAAAATATTTAATTTTATTAATTAAGATAAAAGAAATAATATCCAACACAATATAAAACACACTTTTCGTAACACTGCTCTGTTCTTATAACTTTAAAAAAATTGTTAATTCTTCGTATAAACATAAGATAATCACTTGAGTGTCCATCACTTTAAAAAAGGTTATTTGTGTGCTGCTGATGCAATCCATTGTTGAATTCTGTAAGAAAAAATTTATTAAGATAAAAGCTGTGCAGAATAAAAGTATTCTCTGAAATACACCAACATGTGCACCGGCGCTCTTACAGAACGGAAAGAATTGTAAATATACCATTGTTAGGTACCAGTCAAAATAGTTGGGTACACTCTCTCCAACTTGCTAATTTCAGTTGTGTGGATACAGTAATGTCGATAATACTTTAGCCACACTAACACCTCGACCACTCCATTAGATGCAATTTTGTTGAACGGAAACATTCGCCTTTGTTGAAAGTTAAAAACTTGTGATAAATTTTTATCTACTACCGAAACAATTGCACTTTCAATGGTGAGTTAAAGATCGTTTTCTAGAGTTAAAAGCTCCACTTCTTCCTCAAATAGAAGCATTTTGTTAAATGAAAATCTTTTTCCAAAACGCATTCGAATACATTTTTTTTTTTCATTTATAGCACACGTTAGGTATGTTATCAGCTGTAAGACTGTAAAACTATTCGTAAATACAGTTCAACAACCACAACAAGCCAAAGTCATTTGAAAAGCGGTCTTATTTAAAAAAGTATTGCTTACATCCCTAGGATCTAACTTGTGATAACACAGTACTTTACTTTAACGTTTATAAGGCTGCAGAAAAGTGCATAATCCAACTAAAGGCATACTTTTTCTATTTCATTAATATCTACGTACATAATCACTCGGATTAGCGCGAGCACTTATACATCAGCATACGCATGTTTACTTTTTCATGCGTGTAGCAACAGCACTGCTGACCCTCGACCTCTCACCCGCACATGACTTCCCCTCTGCTGCAGCCGACCAGTCAGAGAGGGAAGCCCCATACCCTCGCGTTACAGCTTTCTCCCTCAATGAGCCAGAACCCTAACGCTACATCTTCCCCCTCGGTGGGCCAGAAGCCTCATGCTACATCTTCCCTCTAGGGAGAAGTAGGGAGGTGAGCCAAAACCCGGCCAGTGTACCTACTGACGTCCATTCTTTTTTATATTCCTGCACTTTGTCTCTACTAAACTAACTGAATAGTGTAATTGAATCTACTTTCAGCTAATATAATTAAATTTTTAAAATAAGGTAATTAGCACACTCTTAGATTTAAACTACGAGACAATTTTGTTTAACAACTACATCTGTTTGAAATCCAATCTTCCTTTTTTTCTGTTTCTAATCAATAGTAAAAAGCCAGTTAAGGCCTAAATTGTCATTACTATTGCTATCATAAAAACTTTTGTGTGATTCTCCGTAACACACATATTTACTAGGAATCAGGTAAGCCTCAGATAAAACTAATGCTAAAATCTGTTATAAGTGTTAAAACTGGCCTTTTCAGATGAGTGACTGTTAACAGCGAAGAGAGTTAAGGGTGGCGAGAGTAGATCAGATCGACTGATAACATTGAGCAACAGTAAAAGCACCCTATGCTAGAGCCCCTAGGTATGGAGATACAGAACTTCTACTGGATTCTGATGCCACTGCTGGTAGTATGGTAGAATTAGTTTTTCGGCCCACAAAATTCTGACTAACTCAAAAAAAAATATGGTAATAGTTTAAATGCATAGTAACACAGCCCTTCTTATATACTATAAGCTACTTTCTTACTTGAGATGTTTACCAAAATTTAGTAGTTGCCACCTAGCGAGTGGTAGGCGGTATTATCAAGTGCACTGTTGGAAAGTGGTGCTGCGCGCGACATTTAAAAATTAATTTTATGCAAAACAATTGAATGTATTAAGTAGTAGTTATTTTGATAATTACTAAAATAATACCCCGGATGGTAACATAAGTTTTAAGTAATAGTCAAATATTTGTCATGCAATTCTCAGGTAAATCTTAGTTAAAAATCAGGTGACTCTATATTCCTAGTAAAAACTTTGTCAAAGATCTATCAAGAATTTGTTACTACATAATTTTAGAAAATATTTTAAACTTAAAAAATTTTTTAAATTGGATTTTTGGTGATTGACTAATTAATTAACAAACAATAAAAATTTTATAGTCCAGCGAATTGAGTTACTGGCAATTGACAGCTTTTTACTTAAACTATTCAACTTATCAAAAAAGAGTGTTAGTTAATCAATCAAAGTTATTGTTACCGCACATTGACAAACACCAAAACCCGTAATATACCAGCATCTATTGAATTTGTGGTCTTTTTATAATATTCACCATACTCAATTTGCAAATAACAATTACAGCTTCATAATCAGCAATCTCGAAGACCCCTGAGACGTTATTTCTGCTATTATTGGGTTACTTAATCAGATTTTGGTTGGTTTTATTTCATCTGACATCTTGAATTTATGAGTTATGATAACAAATTCGTAATTAGTGACCTTAAAAATCCCCGAGTACTGTTTTTCAATGAGATTCGGGAAATTAGTTCATTTTGATCCACCATCTTGAATTTAGAAAACACGATAACAGATTCGTAACCAACGACTTCGAAAACCCCCGAGTAGTGTTTTTCAATGAGATTCGGGGAATTTATTAATTTTGGTCCATCATATTCGATCCGCCATCTTGAATTTGTAAATTACGATAACAGATTCGTAATCAGCGACCTCGAAGACCCCCAACTTACATTTTTCAATGAGATTCGGGAAACTAATTAATGTTGGTCCGCCATACTGAATCCGTCATCTTGGATTTACTTATTATTATAATGCAGTTATAATAAACAAACTTTAAATATACTATACACATGATATTGTGCAGGTATATTAAAAAAAACAAAATTATCAATTAATAATAATATTTGATTCAGCAGGTTTTGCCATTTTTTTAACACTGGAGGTAAGGTAGAACAAATTTAAGGATATGAATTGAAAATTAGCCTCGACAGATGTCTTACAAATCATCTAAACTTGAAAAAAAAAAAATCATCCAAATTAGTTTAAATTGTGGTCAATAAAAACTTTTGAACTATTTTACCCACTGTGCGCCGTAGGCCGTATCCCCTCTCTGCATTATAGCTCCGGAGTTTGTGAGCGACTCGCCGTGCTGCCGTATTCACGGAAAATAGCTGCTTTTTGACATCGATTTTTCTCGTACTGTCGGAATGTCGAACGGAACGATGTTTTGGTAGGTTGTATAATAACTTTCGACGAGTACAGTGCCGTTTGAAAAATGGCAATATGTTAAAAAACCAGCCACGTCCAACTTTTTTGTGGAGGGACCATTTTTTGCTTCTTGCAGTGGTTTGCAAAAAGTTTACAACCGATCTTTTTGAAACTTAGTGTGAATGTTAAGGGGTGCAATATCTACCTTGTATTTAATTTTCAAATCTAAATATTAAAATTAACGTGAGTTATAGATTTTTTTTAAAACTGTCCAAAAGAGCACTTTTTGGCCAATTGTGAAAAAACATCTGGGCCAATTTTATCTTACAAGAGCTCATTTTCTTCGTCTTGAAATTGCCCATCTTTTTCAACAATACTACTTTTTTTCTGACTGTCCAGTTTTTTTTAGACGCGGAAAACTACTTTTGACCACATATACCATTTTTTTTTTGGGCTGTTAGCTGACACAATTTGGAGTCTTAAGCTATTTAGATTTGTTCAGAAAATAAATAACTACCACCATGATTTTTTTCGCACTAGTAGCAGTTTTGTTTTTCAAAAAGTTAATTCTATCCTACTAATATATGATGAGTAAGTGTGTTTATTTTTTACTTGTACTGTGTAAGTGTACCCATATGCACCTGTGCAAAAATAATGAGTTTAACAAGTTTTCTGAAGAAAATAAAAACATCCTGGCACAAAAAAAAATTCGTCTATCGTCGTCGTCGTCGTCACCGTCGTCGTCATTATTATTACCATTATCATTATCGTCATCATTATAATTATCATTGTGATTATCATTATTATTATTACCACTATGATCATCATCATCATCATCATCATTATCATCATCATCATCATCATTATCGTCATTATTATCATCATCATTATCATCATTATCATCATTATCACCATTATCATCATTATTTTTATCATCATCATCATCATCATCATCATCATCATCATCATTATCATTATCATCTTTATTATCATTATTATCATTACAACTATCATCATCATCATCATCATCAACATCATTTTTATTATTATCATGATCATCATCATAATTATGATCAACAGCATTCTTATTTTCATAATTTTTATTATTATTATTATTTTTATCATCATCATTATTATTATTATCATTATTATTATCATC
>NW_019379488.1:534223-580472 GCF_000648655.2 Copidosoma floridanum | reverse complement strand
GTACTATTATTATTTGTACTATTGCAATTATTATTATTATCATAAGTATAATTATTATTATTATTATTATTATGATTATAATTACCATTATTATTATTAGTATCATTATCGTCATCATCTTCATTAGTGTTATCAGTAACAAGATCATTATCAGTATCTTTGTTATTATAATTAGTTAGATCATGATCATCATCATTCTCATCATTATTATGATCGTCTTCAATATAATAATTATATTTATTATCTTATATGTTATTCTTCCCATTCCTATTGTCATTATGATTAGTATTTTTATCATTTCTGTCATCGTAATCGTTATCACTGATTTCGTTAATATCGTCATGGTCATCATCATTAAAACTGACATCATTACTATCATCTTTATTACTGTTATTATTATCATTAGAATCAACATCATTATCATTATTATCATGTTGCCTCATCGCTTCTCTCACCGATTAGTTAACAAAAATATAATCTAATAACAGATTAAGTAGTTCCAAATGAAAAAAAAGGTTATTTCGAGTAAATTGAATAATGGTTTTCGATAATTATTAAAATATGTATTGACAATTTGTATTCTCCTCTAAAATTTTTGCTCAAGTTAAGTGTAAATGTTCATGTTACTTAAAACCCGTATCATTCAAAAGAAATAGATGCTTCAATTTTTTTTTCTATGACTATTAAAAAAAATGAATAATGTTTGAAAAAACATATAAATAATTCAAATTTAGATATGAGTCAAAAAATAAATGTATCACAATAAAACCACTCTGTCTGATTAATGTGTGTTAAATTATTCTAGTAGTATAAGTAGTGAATGTTTTTTTTTCTTTATTTTACCATGTTTAAGTGTTCTTATTGTTCAGCAGCTTATTACAGTCAAGAAAAAGTTTCATATAGTTGCTGTTGCAAAGGTGAAATAACGTTCCCACATTCAGGTTAACGTTTAGGCCTTGCAAGAAAAAAAACCAATTTATAGTTTAAAATAACACAGTCAAGGTTTTTATATTAATCGTTTTACCATAGACGTTCAAACTAAAAAGTCAGTTATGTATTTATAATTATATTACAGCCATTNTATCTACTTGAAAAAGAAAGTAAAACATTAATTAATGGCAACGTAATGTAGCGCAGTAATTGTATCAAAATCTGAAACGATTAAAAATTTTTACATTTATTATTCATTAAAAAATAAGCCAAAGAATATTCCAAACTACGCATACTTGAATACGTTATTATGATTTGTAAACCCAATAGTAAATCTCACAGTGTGTTCTTCAGAATATCTTGGTAGGACTACAAACACTTTAAAAAATCATGAGTATGACGAACATATTCTGATTTGAACTCATTGTAAGCGTTGTGTTTACTGGTAAATACTTAAGAAAATCCAAACCATCAATATACATTTTTATTAATTCATGAAGCATATAACAATACAACAATTTTAATGTTACATGAGTTATTGTTTCATATAATAAATTAAAAGACTCTCACCTTAAATTAGAAAAGGAGGTTGACATGCAGAGCGCTTGAGATGCCGAGTACTCTGAGTACATACATACATCTTTTTTTATTAGATAGTTCTTTTGGCTGGGCCCTGCACACCCCTTGCCATATCTCCCCCACTACCTTTTAAGCAAATAATATCAGATCACATCAGCAAGCCATTGCTGAAAAAAAAAAAAATTTTCTTCAGTACACATAATGACAAGCTTTATTTTCAACCTTGCTGTGTGTACATTCATGGGAGGATCAGTCAACCTGGATAAAAAGATATATATAGGGAAGTGTCAAAGTTGGTAGAACTCATTAAACTCTTGAGTAAGAGATCAATTAGGACTAAACTTAAGAGAAAGCGAAAGCCTTCGAGCAATTCAATACAATCGTCAGCAGTGTCTTTTCCAAATTTTGCACCCTGTAAAGATCCGCAGAAAACTATGATTGTTAAACAAATCGTTATAAAGTCGGATGTAATTAATCTCTTTGAAAAATTCAAACACGATGTTGAAGTCAAGCAGTTTCTTCAATGTTTTAGACCAGTAGGATCTGAATCAGATGACCACAGAAACTTTTATGCATTATGCAATTAAGCTTGGAAACAAATTTTATCGCTAAAAACTCAAAAAGTTAAGAAGCTATGGTCTTGAAATTTAGTTTTTTTTTTTTTTTTTTTTTTTTTTCTTTTTTTTTGTGGAGGGAGGGTAAATGCATTGAGGCACACCGCAGGGACAGCGGTAGTGTGGGACTCGGTGGATTTTTTTTATTACACCACCCATACCCACTAAACTCCCCCCCCCCATGCCGCTTGGCTTTTGATCCACCCTGGAACCGCGTTAGCATTACTTCAGGGTGGAGCCACCAGGGAGACCATCGCGTCTCACAGCATTAGCAAGCAAGCTCGCCACCAGTTGCTAGAGGTGCCAATCCTCTCGAGTCCCTGAAGATCGGCACCCATATTCTAGCGCTTACTTAATGCTTTCCGCATTGCTTCGCTTGGCTTGGGTCCGCATTCACCTACTCAGGGGCCCCCGTTACCTGCACGGCGGCTGAGTTGAAATTTAGTACACTTGTTTATATTAGTAATAGCAACATTTTCTTTAAATTTAAAGCTTGAAGAGGATTTTATTTTCGAGTTACTAAATGTTGAAAAAACCCGCTTTTTCAACTTTAAACACTATCTGCAAGTAAACAGTGACATGTAAAATATCGCTACGCATCTTATTTCATATATAATTCAATCCTCTACAAATTTTCTATTGACGGTATGTAATGACTTATGCATCGGAGAGGAGATATTACGAAAAAAACTGGAAAAAACCCAACTTTTTAAATTTATTGTTGACCAAAAAAATGAAGCAGAGCGCTAATTTTTTAACAAGCTTAGGAGATTCTTATATGCACGAAAAGGAACCGATTTTTGCAGAGAAACTGAATCGAGGCAAAAAAGGTAACGTGTTAGTTTGACGTCTAGGCTAATATACTCAATACATTTTAACAGAGCGACTGAAAAATACACTGCGGATTCACAGAAAATGTATTAGCGTGTTAAACTTTTGATTGTTTGATTCAAAGCATGTATTATTTTTCATTCCATTTCACAGCATATACTATTTTCTATCAATTGTTGTTAGCGGATCAACTGATTTTCAGTTTCCATTGTTAGCTTTACGTTATGGCCATTAGAGACCCTTAAACTGACTATGGGGTGTGGATAAATTCATGCGTGTTCTTCACAATGTCAAATGCACGAAAAACTCTATTTATAAATGGAATACGAAGAGAATACCGATGATTATGAGGGGCTGTACATATAATAGAATAAATATTTATGAGTAATGTATAAATAATATAAACACTTTGTAAAAATGACTTCTCAAATAAGTATTAAATGAATTCTCTAAAAATAAGATGAAAAATGTTTTATTATTTTCCATAAAAAGATTTTATTTCTTGTATTAATTATAAATTCTTTTGACAATCTTCATACTTATGCGTTTATATATGTATGTATGTATGTTTGTATGTATGGGTGTTTATGCTTTTTTTTAAGTAAAAAAATCATTGGTTGTATCCCGCAGGTAAGAGTTAATTTTGGAAGATCTTGGAAATAAATAAAAGAGACTTTTTGCTGTTACCGTCTCTATTATCGTTGTCATTTTTCTGCTTCTGTTTTTACTCAATTGTTGCTGCTGCTGTTATTTTATTACTTTTATTCCTACTATGCCTGAGCAATTCAACAAAGAAAAACTATTAACATAGGCTATTACTCAGATTCGAACCGAGCACCTCACTATGTACAGTCACTGAACTTCACATACAACCCTAGTCTCAGTGGTGCTTATCATACATTAAATTAAATTAAAATGTATACAAAATACACATTAATATGCTTATGTTATGTAAGAATTGACATATGTATAATATAGATTGACAGGTAAATGTGTAAATATCATACCTTAGAGGGGTAGCAATTGTTCCCGTACAAAAATATATAGCTGTAAATATAGCTATTACAAACAGCTGTTTTTACAGCTGTCATATAGCTATTACTACCTATATGGTAGCTATAATCGGGTGTATGAATAAGGTGTACGTAAACATTTATTTACAGGTATAAAATGGATGTATGATACTCAGTCGAAAATGTACAGCTACATATAATTACACCTATAAATTATAACTATAATTATAGCTATAACTAACTGTAAAATAGCTATAAATATAGCTATGAATCATGGCTAAAAATTTTGCTCAGATTTTACATAAAATTTGGTTTAAAATCGCATTTTTTGAAGGTTCATCAGACATATAGTGCTATCACCTGTATCATAACATTAAAACTGGAGGGCCTAAAGTATTTTTGAATTAGTAGAAAAAAAAAAAAATTCTAAACAATATTTTGAGTTTCTTAAAAATTGTTCAAAAATACTTCAGGCCCTTTAAATCATACCTGTAAATAAACGTTTGAGTACATCTTATTCATACACCCCATTATAGCTATAATATAGGTAGTTCTAGCTGTATGAACAGCTGTCAAAACAGCTATTTGTAATAGCTATATTCACAGGTACATATTTTTCTCCAGGTTGTACCTCACGGATAAGTGTATATGATAAGGGCTTTTATCCGTACATAAAAAATAACTCTATCTTCGAACTGATCTTGATCTTAGAACTAAATCTTCTATGGGCTGAGTGAAGAGAAAAAACTTTGCCTCAACCACCTAACATTTTGAGCAAAGTAGCTTTTCGTGTTCAGTTGGGCTAGCACGGATAGAGAGGGGGAAGTGTGCTGAAGTTGACGTGTACTGAAATCAGCCTACACTGAGGGGAAAGTATAATAAAAGGTACTGTACTGGAATGGTAATCTGGTGTCATCCTGCCGACTGAGGACTTTTTACTTTGGCCAACCTAATTTTTACCTATCCGAACAGTAATTTCTCTTGTAGAAACAGTAAAAATTACTGTTTGAAACCCTAAAAATTATTGTTCCAATAGTAAAAAATCTCTATACGACCGAACAATACCAGATTACTATTCTAGCACAGTAATTTTTATTATATTTTTCTCTCTGTATAGTCTACTCATAACAGAAACGGATCTGAGATGTTCTAGCTACTTAATTATTAACTTTTTACTAATGACGTTTCGATTATAGTTAGAAAAATTTAGGAGTTTTGGGGAATTTTTTTTTTTAAGTTATTAGAGACTATAAAAATTACATAATAATGAAAATAGAAACTTCAAATCGCTCCCTCGATAACCATATACCTGGTTCTATTACCACGTATTATCAACCTTATAAGTTCTTAATACCGCCCACATTTTCCGTAATTTATCTAGTGTTTATCAGCTTATAACTATTGTGATAAGGTGTTACTCCGCTAATTTTGTTTACCAAATGCAAATGAGGGTAGTATAAATCGACCTTATTTCCTGCGCGGATCCTGTACTAATCTGATAATAGAATCAAGCCCCGGCGCTAGCCAATAGCAACGCTTCTATTATGTCCAAGCTGCGTACTGCTCGCTGCGAGAGTCACTCTGCTCCGATCGCTCCTACTATACGCTACATCATGTAGTCTATAATTTTACATGTCTTGTACATCTAAGGACATGATACTTAAGTACATTATATTATTCAATTTAATACATAATTTTCAGTTCACTTAAATGCGTAATATTAAGTTCACTTTTGTTGTGTATTCAATAAATATAACATTGTTTCGTTATACATGTAGAGTTGTGCGTGCTTAATGATGCTCGTCATCATCTGCCTCTGCCAAACGCTATATTTCCTTATCCCCCCTCCGTATCCGAATACGGTCTTCAACTTTATTATACAGTCCGCTCATTTGATCCTAAACAAGAGTGTAAAGCATTATTTAATATTTTGATTATACGAAAAGTCTTTGATAATAATATATTCAATCAACAAGACTAATAAATAAAAACAAAAAAACAGATACTCTACGCTACACATGTAACTTAACTTAATTATTCATTAGGTAATAAGAACAACAAAATCTTATGAGATGACAAAAACAATGAATACTCATTAATTAGTATTACAATTACTTCTATTAAATTTCTTTTTTTCTTCTACTTTCAATTGTTTTGTTGAATTTTGCTAACAGTAAACTATGTTACTAATAGAAAAAAATATTCACAATATCAGACAATGAGTTGTTGCCTTCTTACTAACACGTTCCGTTAAGTACTGTTAAAAACATTTTTTTTAATCCACCGTTTAAACAAATTTTTTTAATGCTTAAATATCTGCAAGCAAATCTTTGTAAAAGTTGTATCGCTCCCAATTGTTCTCAATACCAGTGTGCGAGCGTGTCCTCTAAGGACGATACGACCTTGGCTGCAGAGAGGAGAGGAAGTTCAGTTCGAAAAGAACCGGAACTGTGCCATTTTCTACGCTCAGTGATACACCAATCACCTCTATTATTGTTTTGTCAACCGTTTTTTTCAACATTACCAAGGACACAGAGTGCTCATAATATTGGAAATTAATAAAGATACTTGCAAGCAAAACTTCTGTTCTACATTTTTATATAAAATTTATTAAGTATAGAAATTATAATAGTACGTTCATATAAATTTAAAAACGCTTTTAAATTCTAAACATTGGTAGATTTGACAGGATATTAAAGGAGATTACTATGTACATGAGAACAGTGGATAAAATACCTGGTAAACATAGCATTTTAGCGTAATACTCTGAAAATTAGGTTTGGAGCCCCAAAATAAACATTTGTAACATTTAATTTTTTTATAAATGCGCGGGAGAAACAGGGAGTGAAAAGGATAAAAGTACTCCCGAGGGTGTTTTTTTTTTTTTTTTTCCTAAGGCACGAACGCGTTAATGTACAACTATACACGCTCTCTCTCTCTCTCTCTCGATCTCCCGCTACGTGTTGTTCAGTTGTNTAATACTCTGAAAATTAGGTTTGGAGCCCCAAAATAAACATTTGTAACATTTAATTTTTTTATAATTTTACTATGATTTTTGCTCTATTTTATAGACTTCCATATTACTTTCATACGTCTGAACTTCTAAGTGAAGGGTGGAACTCGTAGGTTCATTTTTCAAACCTATAAGTTTTATTTTTGTTAGTCAGGAACTAACCGTTGGCTCAAAGACCTTGTTTGCTTTTACTTATAATATCCTTTTCTTTTAAATCGTTGACTCGGTGTTGTGGTGTTAGGTTTATTGAGTGGTATGTATGAAGTAGTGTAAAGGTGTCATACGCCAAGCTGATGTTAACCTACTGTTTGAATTTTTATCTTATGTAATGTAGTAGTAGTGTATTTTATTCGTCTTTTTATTTCACATCCTTGAAAAGGTCTTTATCATACGTTATCTGTTTATTTTTTCTTGATGTTCAATTTAATTATTAAAGCTAAAATTTAGTTTGCATGAATGGAAATTTTGAATCTTAAAATAATTAAATTAAGAAAATAAATATAATTAACAACAAAGTTGTGTCTTATCTGATGATTTAATAAATTTGGTAAGGCTGGAGGTATTCGATTTTCGAAAGTAATGTAAATTATAAATTTTTTCGCAAAAAGTTTGCATTTACAGTGTTTTAACGGTTTATAGTTTTTTTAAACATAACCTACCTCTATGACCATTAATTACCTGCTGCTTATTGCTCACATTTTTGCTTGCATTAATGTGGAATAATGTTGTAAGATAAGCGCTTATAAAGTTATTTGGAGGTTGCACTCGTAGTTCAAGTTTTACAACGGTAGCTTGTGTAAAAAGAAGTAAGTTATACATCACGCAATTGCAGAAGCAGGTATACAGCTCGATGTTTAAAAATTGCTGAGCATTTGCTTTTTATAATTTTACAACAGAGCTATGTATTTCGACTAATAAATATTATGTATATGACATGGGATGTCACAGCTTAATAATTAATGGAAATTTCTTTCAAATTAAAAGATGCAGGAAGTTTGATACGTTATTAGATTATTAAACTCTTTTAAACATAGGTGATAAGATTACAATAGCAGTTGTTATAACACTTTGGCGTGATAAAAAAAGCTCCACCACCTGGGTAAAAGCCTGCTTTGACGAAGTGCGCAATAGCAAAATAGGTGGAGAAAAGTAACCTATTACATACTGATAAAGAGAGAGATAAAGTGAGGGAGAGAAAAAAAGAGAGCTAGAAAGTAGTGGAGATAAAGTAGAGAGAGAGAGAGTGCCTAGTGTAAGTTGACTAGAGAAACCATTAATTACCGTGTAAAGATAAAATGAGGGAGAGATGGAAAGTAGAAAAAAAACGATTTAAAAATGAGTGAAAAGAAAGGTGGGGTCAGCTAGTGAAAGAAGACATACTGTAACAACTACTGTGGCTTAGTGATTTAGGCTACGATTCTTATACCTCAAGGACTTACTAAATTTACTCACGAGTTTAAGGCCCAATATTTACTCATTTGGTTTAAGACTCTGGAAAACTAATTTTCTATATCCGTATTTTGGAACGTGGACCGATAGATTCGAACCCATATAAAATAAGATAACCTATTTCTATGTAACTACTTCACTCACCATGTCTATAATGGTAGCATACTTATGTATGGTAACACAGCAATGTAGAACTAGAAACATAAATCGCATAAGGGCCTAAAATAACTATTTAATTTACAAAAAATCCATACAGCAGTGAAATATTATTTTTCATAGAAAAGCACTTAAAAAACAATGACTCGTTAGAAGCTACCATGTGGTAGCTGCCACATGTGTAAGACCGTATTCATTCCACTATAATAAATCAGTTGTACATACTTAGACATGCGTGGCATCTGTTCACATTTTGTAAGAGTGATTGATAGAGTTATGGCTATGCTATGGGGCACAGTTTTTACTGCTGTGGAAAATTAACTTAATTTTGAAACCAAAATAAACTGTTTAGTTGGACGAACCACCACCACTCAGTTATGCTAGCTTTTCCAAACCGCTCACAGTCATATGAGTAGCGCGCGAATCGCTGAATTGAATCGATCGATACGGTGATTCGCCTTCCTGTATCAACTCATCAAAAGCAATCGTGGTCTTGGAATCGATTTACGGGGGTCCCAACGTTAAAATTTCATACAAATAGATTTGAGCGTGTGTTTCCAGTTTATTTTACCACAGGTGGCATCAATTTTTGCTAATTCTATCGTTTAGATTTTTTTTAATGTTGCAGTAAATATTAACTGTATTCTAGATTTATTTTAAAGCTCTTATCTAAAGCCAGTAACATTTTCATATTATTCTAATCTTGTGGAATAAATATTTGTCTAGCGATTTTCTTTAAAATAAATCAATAACAAATTTGGATCATGTGTACCACATCTTATTATTGTACATGAGTTCTCTTGGCCACATTCTTTGCAAATTTGGTAATGATAAGATGTAGTCGGATAAATTCATATTTATGTAATCATCGTACATTTTGTAAGAAAAAAAGTTCCCGTACTGATGGTGGTACACAGGCTTCTTGTATTCCTTTCAGATTTTGTTGATTACTCACAACCGTACCCTCCAAGAGTTTTATTGTCTCAGTTAGAAGCATTTTAGCAGCTTACCTCTTTTTCTTCAAGTTTGTAAATCTCTTATAATTTTCTTAAAGCTTATAGTTTCTCTACGACGTTGTAGAATCAACAATCTATTAATAAGGATCTTTTCACTTAACACTTCCCCACTACGTTTCAGCTATCTGTACGCTGGTTTCTAAAGAGCTAGTGCAACGGTGCAGCATATGCATTTTACGAAGGTTATCAGTGCGTCATACACATACTACGATGATAGATTACTGGTATGATGATGATGAGGAGCTTTCTAGAAGGAGATTCAATGTGTGCTAACGGTAATGACAGTAAAGATAAAGTTGCTGGTATGAAATGTTATTAAATGCAAAGTAATGAGAATGCTTTTTTTATTCTTGTACAATTAAAAAAGTGAAAACGTACATTTAATTACAACAAAGTTGGAAACTTTTTTACGTTCAGCTACAGTAACATATTTATACTGGCTGTAATTATTTGATTCCTTTAGTTAATTTCTGTTTAGTTCCATTGTACCAAGACGAGTTCGAGGAAAAAGTTTTGTTCTAAGGGTTGTCGGTAAATATATATAAATCAAAATCCCATTTTAAGTTAAATAAATGACTTGTTAATAAAAAAGTATGTTCACAGTTGCAAGATTCTTATAAAAACAGAGCTTGACGATATAGAGTTGTACCAATACTAAAACTTACTTCTCCTGAATTACCAGTTATCATGGAATATTTACAAGAATGTTCGAAAATAACAAATCGCACTTTTTAACGGTAAGTTCAATCAAAGTAGTGATCGACTATCCAAAATAATACACTTGTATGCTGATTATTTCAATGAATTGTTAATATACCAATGGTTTTAAGATTTTTTGTTTAAATTATTTTCAAATTCTTAAGCCAAAGTATAAGCTTGTCTTCTTGGTGCAAAATTTATTACTATTCATACTTCCATACCTTGTGCATACCCAATCGTTGTGAAACGATTTTAATATGCTAAAATCCAATGGCTTAATGAAGCTAAAATTACCAGATTTAGAATTTCTATGTATCGAGAAATAAGACGTAAGAAAAGTTAAGCGGTGATTGTCAGCAGGGTAACTTAAATACTTATTTGAGCGAATCTCCAGTACAAAATTTTTCGACTAGAATGCAACCAACTATAAGATCATGACCACGTGATTACTCAAAAATGACTAGTACGACCAATCAACTCATAAAATTGGCTTTGATACCTACCGAAAAAATTAGGTAAATAGTGGGCATAAAATTTATAGTCACATTTATGCTGACGTTAACAGCAAACCATCCGTCGCAACGCTTTTAAGAATGCACTGTCATAAGTTAATCAGATTTTAAAAATTAACGTCTGCAGTAGAGTCTCCAAACTTTCAGTGAGCTAGTACAGAGAGGTAAGTTGACTGATCGATCGGCTCGTTTCAGCAATCCGCGTGTTACTCACATAACTGCGAGTGGTTTTTAAAAGCTGGTGCAATGGCGGGGTGACAGATTGTACGACCAATTAGTTGATTTTGGTAATCCTTGCATTGCTTACGTGATTTTCGGTTGCAGTTGAAAAACTATGGACCACAGCAGCAGCCACGATTCTACAAAATGAGATAATTGAATAATAAAGCTGAACATCAGTGGAAAAGTCTCCATGTATCATTCGCGAGACCACAACAGCTTTCAGTGAGCTATTACAAAGAAGTGAATCATGCGGTCGATCAGTTTGTTTTGGCAACCCACGTGCCACCTACTAAACTGCTTGCATTTTTGGAAAGTTAACGCAATGGCATGGTAGTGGATCGTACGTAGGTGATAGTAGTAGACATCACTCTGTCGTCTATGTCTGGCCAAGAGGTAGCGCTACGCATGATACATCGTAGGTTGTACTGGTGAAATCGTAGCGGTGTATGTTCTCACATGTGGTAGCTGCTACCGGGACATAGTTTTATCAGTGCACAACTACACCCTGCCTCTATGATTCTACAGAATAGTTGAACGTTTGCTCCCAATTCATCGTAGAATTGTACCGTTGATCGAATTTTCCAAACATTCAAATTCATAAAATGTAATATTACATTGAAAAAAAAATAAAGTAATCGAATAATGAAGCTGAATGTTGATATAAACTAAAACTTGGAAACAAAATTCACAAACATAATTTTTCACTATTTAATTTTCATGAACACTAAGCGGAAATACGATTAGCAAAAAATCAGAATGCGTGAGAAAATTTTTTGATATCCATTTCGCAGAAAAAAAATGTAACTTTACACTGTATAAGAAATCAGTAACATTTGTGAAAAGGTGAGATTCTCTTTCTCGCTCTTTTATCAATATTGCAACATCAACTCGATCGTAATGCTTTTAAGAATGTGCTGACGTAAGATAATCTAATATTAAAACTTAAAGTTCGCTTCACTGGCAAATCGTTCGCTTAATCTGTTCATTTCAACGATCAATGCACCACTCACGTGACCATGAGCGTTTTTAAAAAGAGCTAGCAGAATGGTGTGGCGGCGCGCGGCAGGTCGCACGACCAATCAGTGTATTTTGGCAATCTGTGCATTTCTCACAAATACGTAAGTGCCTTCGGAGAGTTAGTGCAAAGATAATCCACGTGAAAAATGAAGAGGATTTTCTGCTCAAGTAAAAAACTGTAGCCCAAAGCAGCAGCCATGACTCTGTCATCTTTGTCTGGTTAAGAGGTAGTACTACGCATGATACATTATGCGTTCTACTGGTGGAGCCATATGCTCGCCGTAGGCTTAAATCACTTTTACAAAAAACGTGAGCAATCTCCACGCGTGGCGAAGTATGTGCAATTGATGAATCATAGTGGAGCGAGCATGTTCTTACACATATAGTAGCTTCTACATGGTAGTTTTTACCGAGTTATGATTTTGTTAGTGTCTTACTACGGAAGATATTTCTAGTTCTTCATTTTTGTATTACTATACATTTGTATGCTATCGTCATAAGCATGGTGAAAAAGTCCTGTATATTAAATTGATGTGAATTAAATTCTTTTATAGAAATATGTTATGTTATTTTACATGGGTCTTAATCCATGGGTCCACAATTCTAAATACGGACATGAAAAATACGTTTTTTAGAGTCTTCAACCAAATGAGTAAATACTGAGCCTTAAACGTGTTTGTGTCTGAACGCGTTTTTTCTTACTTTTCTTCTCCCCCTTCTTTTTGTCTATCTTCACACTGTAATTTTGGGTTTCTCCAGTCAACTTACAGAAGCACTCTTTCTCTCTCTCTCTACTCTGCCTCTACTACTTTCGTTCTCTTTCTTTTTCTGTCCCTCACTCTATCTCTTGCAATTTCTCTCTTTCTCTTTATGCAACAGGTTACTCTCTTTCACCCGTCGTGCTATCTTACGAACACTAACATGTTACGCTTTGGTTCTGTCCAAGCAGGCTTCTACACAGGTGTTAAAAGTTTGGTTTGATGGGTCAAAGTGCTGCAACAACTACTTACAATATTTAATTCTGATTAAGCGTTGCATCTTGCTATGAAATAGTGATCTTAATTATTTATTAATACTTCTTAATTTAACAGACTGAAATTTTTGCGTTCAAAAATAGATATTTTTTCTAAAAACAACAATTATAATAGTAATTATCATTGGAACTGTTCTAACTATTTAAGTAATAATAGTTGAATATAGTAGTTATAGGTACAATTTTTTTTTTTTACTTCTGGACAACATTGGCATCAGGAGTCGATTTCAGCCAAATAGGTACAATATTAAATGAGAGTGAATAAATAAATACATTTATTCATTCAAACAAAGATTAAATAATAAAATTATTTTTCAGACTCAAAATTGCAAGAGAAAAGTGAAAGTGATGATGAGGAAGATCTGTTCAAGGAACGTCTCAAAAATATGGGCAAAGGTAAGCATAAAAAGTTATTAACTCTAATCTATGTAAGCATTGTTGATAATTTAAGAATTAATTGATATTTTTTAGCATCCAAAAAAAAGTTTGCACAACTAACAAAAGTTTTTACTCGCAATAAAAAACGAGATGGGTTGCACTTACTGCCACCAAGTGCATCTTGCGATGATCTACTAAATACATCATAAGAGTCGTCGAGATCTCATCAATTAAAATTTTAATGGAAAAAATACGATGAAGCCAAAATTCTTATAAAAACGACAGCAGTGTAATTAGTTTAAATAAGTATGGAGAAGACTCCATGAAAAATTTTCTATTTTCATTAGGTCGGTCGGTGGGTTATCGAAAAATACATGAGACATGTATTTTTTTTTTTTCATATCAACAATATCTTATGTAGATAGAGCTTGTAAAAGTTTGAAATGACGTTACTTTGTAAAAAAAATAATATTTAATGCTTCCATCAATATTTATTTACGTGAAACGAAGAAAAACATTTTTGAAATCATTTGAAATTCTACCTGACAGACCTAAAAGATTTTTAAAGTATTTTTCCCTATATTATTGAATTTTAACTTTTGTATTAATCATCGATGTTTATTATCTCCCTGACTGAAATTAATTTTTATAAATATAACTACTTTGAGTTAAATAAAGAAAATAATCAACACATTTTTTTAATTGAAAATAATCATAACAGTATGAATATAATAGTAGAACTCGTGTTTTTTAAGCTACTTTTTGAGTATTTATCATTTTTGTCATTATTTTCCAACTCCGTTAGAAAACAAGTATTGTTGGAGTTGTTTTCAAAATCATAGGGATTCGTTTGTTTTGAATTGTATTATTAGATGATCTTACTCATATAATATTACCTTATAACCTGAGTAATGTATAACTAAATTTTAAATATCACAGATAATTTCGAAAAATCAGTTGTTGGCGGTATTTTCGATGTATATAACCTTTTTTTTAGTATCAAAACTTCTTAGACGGCAAAATTTTTATTTGTAGTTGTTAAAAACCTTGCTTGTTAAAAAATTTTTGCATACGCGGTGTTTGACAAGTTGAAATACAATACTAGTATCATCATATATATATATTTAAGAAATTTTTTTAATTTTTTCTTTTTTTGAAGTAACGTTTCTTCGTTAGGTTTTACGATAAATAGCTCAATTTAGGATTCGATAAATGAGGGGCACTTTTTTTTAATTTTATTTATGCAGGCATTTAAAAGATATATATAATGAAATATTGAATAAATACTTTACTAAATAAGAATCAACCCAAAAATAAAATTCTTTAACATGGTACTAATGACTTACTTGAAAAATTGATCTTGAAATGAGTAATACGATTTTTTGCACTCTGAGATGAATAAAATTAATCTTAGTTTTACATGCCATATTTTTTTTCTGAACAATTTTTCATGTATATATCAGGATGAAGTTTTTTTTAGGATTTAGAAATCATTATTTTAAGCTTGAATAAAGGGTAATCACAGGCTGTAATAATTTTTTGGACACCAAAATGCCCAAAAACAGCGTTTTTCGTGACTTATTTTTTTTTCTCGCATTTAAATAAACAAAAAAATCTGATAAACTTATGAGTACACTTTGGATTTAAATTATAATTTTGACTATGATATGGAAAGGAGAAATAAAATTTAATTTTTTTAACATGTAGAGCAGAAAAAGTAAAATTTTTGTGTTTTTTTGTATCTTTTCAATTGGGGCATAGCGAGATATATAAAAAAAACTCTTATTTTACCTTTAAACGAGTGTACATTTGGCAAATGTAGGTTTTTCATTTTTTCTATTTTCATATTAAATGATTCAAAGACTTGAGCCTAGGTTATTACAATTTGTTATTTTACATAATTTGTTCTCTGAAAAATGTTGGTGCAGCAGCACCCCTTATAATGCTTTTATTTACCCGTAAATATTGCTGTAGTAGCGGGATAGCTCTCGCAGCAGCCGCTGACGCACAATTAGTGAATTTGCTTTTTTTTTGTATAAAAATCGTAAACTTCGAGACAGGATAGAGATATCACTATAAATTCTTTTTCTCACAGATAGTTAGACTAGATATACAAGAAAACTATATTCAATCGCGTAATATTGTTATAAACAAGTAAAATCTATCACAATGTTGAAAAAATTACTAGAAAAAAAAATTCTTTATACAATTTACTTTGAATTCAATTTACTTAAAACTTCCACGCAGGAATTTTTGGGGTCGCTGATTACGAACATGAAGTTAGTTTTTGTGGATTCAAAATGGCCGATCAAATATGGTACGCAAAAATCGATAATTTTTGAACAATTTTATTTTAATTGTTCTGATTGTCACTGTTTCAGTTTCCTCTAATAATTTTAAGATAAGACTCGTAATTAATGAAGTTTCTGATTCAAAATGGGTAAAGAAATCATGAATTTTTAAATTTAAACAAAAAATTAGTTTTTTTCATTGAAAAAAGGACGTAATCGATTATTTTCACATGCTTTACAGTTAAAGGAAAAAAAATTTCTATATATTTTCATCGTGCGTATTGGTATGTCTTGATCAATGTACATAAAAAAGTAAAAAAGAAAAAATTTACATGACTTGATCAAAGAACATAAAACAAACTAATACAGAAAAAAATTTTAATTCGAACAACCATATACTTCAACTGCCACCACGCTAGTAGATTTTTATTGAAGGCCGTATTCATAAGCCAGTATGTGCTAGTAACGTAGCTGATCTAAGGCCAATAGGTCTGTGATTTTGAGTCCTTAGTCGAGATCCAGTAATCAAAAATATGCCAAAAATCGGAATTTTTCCATAGAATTCGATGCACTAAAATTAAAAGAACTGACATTATGGAGGCCAATAGAAAATGAAGGCCCAAGTTGGTAAAAAACTGGTTTTTTTTGTTCAAAAAGAAGGAAAAGTTTGTACTAAAAAAACTTTTATACTAAAGTCGTAGAAAAAATAATTACGGATTGCCAGGCTAGTTGGACCTCAAAGCATCAACAAACGAAGTATTTATGTGAAAACACCGTTAAAAACATCATTTTTTTTTAAATGCTTGTATCTCAGTGAAAAACTAATATGCTTTAACTAAATTTGGTGAAAGTGTAGCTCTTGGATTAAGAGAAAAGAAAAATTTTGCAAATTTTGAAAGTATTAAAAAGTTCTTGCTAAAATCGATTTTTTGTATAAAAAAGTCTATTTCTTGAAACCTGTATAGCTCATAGGCCCTTTGATTTTTGCAAGCGATTCGGGGCTTAAAATTTTTTATAAAAGTTGCTCTAACGTGTATCAGTATTAGGCGCTTTTTAAATTGACTGATAGTATGTCAACAATCAGCTAATACCATGTGATAGTTAGAATTTTTTAATGAATTAACAAAAAAAAATTTCATGTACGACCTTCTGGAGTCAATATAACTTTTTTTTGTTGAAATTTGTGTGGACGCATTATACGTCGTACAGCAATTAAGTTTTGACATATTTATGTTAAATACTTACATTTTCAATAAAAAATGTTCCAGCTTGACAAAAAATTAGTAACATTTAAAAAAACCATTAGGTATGAGTTGAGCTCAACGCTTGCATCGCGCAAACGTTTGCACTGAGTACGTAGGGGGGGAGACATTTCGGAGTTCTCGACTACTCCGCTTTGTGCTGCTTTTTCCGTCTGCTTACTTTTCAACCGTATTTGGTAGCGTTCACGTGTATTGTAATCCATATTTCGTATAATATTAGTCCAGTGTTTGTACATATATATTACATCAAATTGTGATACAACCTCTTGTTTGTTTAGACAAGAAAAAAATAAAATCTATAAAGTATTCGATAAACGATAGTTGCAGCCACCAAATTTCGAGGTTTTTTATGGATAAAACGCTTTACACACTTATATTGCTCGAGTCGGATGCGACATTATAACGTGTTTGTATTCTACCACAGAATATAAAGGTTTACTTAATGATTTAAGATTTCTTATGTTTAAGTAATCAACATGAAGGTCGTCATTCAAAAAATGTAAAAGCAAGGTCGGCTGTAAAAGCAAGATTTTTAGTCTCAAAAAGCATGGATTAAAATGTTCCGACATGTGCTTAACACGTAACATTGAAAGAGGCGCTTACATGGAACGAATTGCCATTGACGCAGATGATTTTGATGATGATATTGATGAAGTGATTCTCAATGAAACCGATATTGAAGAATCGGCTGTGGATAAAATTTGTAATGATATCGTCACCAGTAAAGCTGACTCGTCAATAATCGCTGAAAATAGCGAAGACAGTGGTAGTGACAATGAGGATGAGCAATCCATTAAAAAAAGAAGATTGTAATAATTTTTTGTTAAAAACTGTATAACATACTGTATGCGTGAGACAATATTGTACAATAAAATTATTATTTTTGTACTATACATATCGATTACTTACTATTTACCCGCACCATTTTACTGTATAAACGTGAAACTCATAGAATTTAAGTAGAAAATTCCTCTAATTTGAATAACTGCGTTTTTTTCCGGTTTCAAACAATATTTATATTACTCGACAGCTATTGCATTAATTTCAAGCCTACCTAAAAGTTTACCTTAAAGTTTGTACATGCACATAAAAAAAGATATATACGTTACGGCTGCTCTACGCAAAGTTAATGTTGTACACTACATGTATAGATGTAAACGTTTAAGGATAGTGAGTAGCTCTCACACGATTAACTTCGACAATTTTTATTTTCAATAAAATTATGCGCTGCAGGTGCAGTAAATTTTTTTATTGAAAGTATAAGTATTGAACTTAAATATTTCCAAACCTGATAGATGTGCAACGTATAATGCGTGAGGACGCATTTTTTAAACAAAAAAAAATTATCCTGACCCGAAAAAGTCGTACATGAAAATTTTTTTTTTCCAATTCATTAAAAAATACTAGCTATGAAATGATATTAGCGTCGATTCACAGAAAAAAGTTTTTTTTAGTGAAAAAACAGTGTTTTTCAATGCCAAAAAAAAAAACAAAAAAAAAAACGGTTTTTGGACCAATTTTTTTGCATATTACCGGTCAATTTAAAAAGCACGCAATACTGACACATGTGAGCCATACGTATTTCAAAAAATAGACTTTTTTTACAAAAAATCAGTTTTTGCAAAAACTTTTCAACATTTTCTAAATTTCCAAAAACTCCTTTCTCTCTTATGCCAAGAGCTACACTTTCACCTAATTTGGTTGAAAAATATAAATTTTTCAGTGGATTACAAACTTTTTAAAAAATGATATTTTTAACGGTTTTTTAAAAGAAATAATTTGTTTCTTGATACTTTAAAGTTCAGCTAGCATAGATCGATCCGTAATTAATGTTTCTACAACCTTTGTATAAAACTTTTTTCAATACAAGCCTTTCCTTTTTTTTTTTAACAAAAAAAAACAATTTTTTAACGAACTTGGGCTTAAATTTTCGATGGGCCGTAATTATGTTAATTTATTTTAATATTAGTGCATTGGATTCTATGGAAAATTTCCTTTTTTTTGCATTTTTTTGATTACTGGATTTTGGAAACTGAAATTAACATGGGGCTTGAAATAGACAGACTGCTTTCGGTAGAGTAAGTAAGATAACTTTAGAGTGAGAATAATTTATTTTTGCTGTACCATTTTGTCTTTGTTAATTATTTTTGTAATGAATAACATAATATCATTATGAGAAGTAAATCGAGTAGTAATAATAAAGCTCTGCATTAAATATTAGTATCTTTAAGTTTTATCAATAAATCTTCAAACAATGATTTAGTCATGATATGAGTGTTTCAGAGACTGAAACTAAAAGAGAGTACATTGACTGTTATTAAGAAACAAATATTTTTCATTTTTTTGGTTGTTTATATTTGTACACTTTATGTATATAATACGTGATAATCATCTATTTGAAAACACGTTCTAAATCTATTACCTTATTACTGGCCTTACACAAATCTTGAAAAAATTATCAAGAAGCTCTAAGTATTTTTAAGAACTCCTCTTCATCCTATTTTTGATATGTAATACATGATAATTGATAAGTTGATAGGTTTCAATGCACATGAAATATTTAATTTTTAAAAGGAATCTTACATCTGCGACCAAAACAAAAATACATTAATGTATTAATGTTCTAACATATACACATAGATGTACATGTATTTCAACGATTTAGTATTTCCTGCATTACAAGAGCAGTGATTCATTTCAACTATCTAATGTCAAACCTTAACTTTTTTATCTAAATACGTATCGAGTGTTAAAAAAAATTTTTTTTTCATGCAGATTGATCAGGGCATATCAATACGCATGAATGAAATCTATAGAGATTTTTTTTAAACTGCCACCACGCTACTAGAATTGATTGTTACACAAGCCCAAGCTAACACCATATGTATATACTAAGATTGCAGACAATAACTTGTAAAAAAACTGATTACTTTCTTTTCTTCAATGCAAATTATTAAATTTTCATTTTGATTTAGAAAATTTATGATTCTATCAGTGAATGGTAAAAAAAGGAATATGACTTGTTGTAGTTATGGTCCATAAATGGTATGTTCGGTTGTTAGGTTCGTTTAGACCGTTTGTTTGAATCCTTAATTTTTACTTTAAAACACACAAACAAAACGAAAACAATAAATGGATGTAATAATCAAAACAAAAGAACAGCGAAAATTAAACATACCCGTAAGCTGAGACGGTAGAACAATAACATCTTTTAAATAATAAAACGAAAACAATTAACTGATGAAATAATCGAGACGAATGAATGACGAAAATCAAACGTACCCGTAAGCTGAGATGGTGAAACAATAAGGCATTATTTACAATAAAAACAGCTCGAACAAAAAAAAAAGTCGCATTGGTTAATATATTTATTTAGTGAAAACATAAAAGGAATAGCGCATTGTTCCTAAGATCACTTAATCTGACCTATTCTTCATAAACATATTATTCAATGCCATTTTTGTTTTTGTTCCTATTCTACTTTTTGTTTCCAGAGGGTCATTTCGCAAGTAGTAACACTATTGGGTTTTGTTTTCGGCTCGATCGAAAACTCCACTACCTTTCTTCAAGTAAAAGGAGGACAGTAGTGGAGTTTAATTAAACGGCTTGATTTTAAAGACAATATTTATAACGTATGCACATTCCTATGTTACATTTAAAATAATTCCTAACCAACAGTTATTGACAGTTAATATGGACTAGAGTCTTACGATATTAATAAATTTATTATTCATAGTTAATCAAAATGGATCCGAAACATAAACAACCCCCTAACAATATAGCTAAATTACATAATAAAAAATGTTGCAAATGTCAATATTGGCTTCAAACTATAAAGTATACGAAAAATTAATAAAAACGAACGAAGAGGCTGAATAGTTTTTTAAATTGTATAGTTTCTCAATTCAGCCAAAACAAACTCCTTATAATAAATGTTATGCAAACCTTAAACTATCAAAGAGCAAACTAAATAAAGATTAAAGTTTAGTAGAGCAGAAATTGTCCTCAACATTTAATACGCAAAAACAAATGGTTTTGACACAAAAAGCAAGTTGTAATGCAGACCTATCTCAAGCTTTATCTTAAGTTTTCATCGATGAAGATGAAGCAACAACATCAAACACGCAATCGTCACAAAAATCCACGGCATTCTCTCAAGTATCCTATCAAGCATTAGTATCATGAGCTCAGATATCTAGTCAATGCTTATTATACTGTCCAACAAACGAGTCTAATTCTGGTGAAAAAAAATATATAAATATGTTGTTTGCAAGGGTAGCTTTTTTAAAAGCACGTTGTTTTTTGTGTGGACAAATAACGAATAACATCGATGTACCGATTGGAGTTCGTTTTCAGATAATTGCAAAAAGACATTTGTTCAAACGAAATTGATGCTGCCCTGTAAATCTATAAAAAAATCATTTTATTAAAATTTAATATTTATTATGACAGTATTTTCAACAGAAACAAAACTCAAGGCAACATAAGTGGAAGTTTTTATTAATAGACCATCGGAACAAATTGATTTACGGCTCCATGATGAAACTGGAAAGATATTTTTATCAGAGAAATATGTTAAAGCTTTCACTTGATACTCACGAAATTCTATTATTACAATTCAAGATAAACTGACATCAACGAAAATATTCCATAACAGAAATATTACCTAAACTTTTGTAATATTTTTATTAAAATTACGAACTGGAAGCTTTAATACATTAATAGCTGCTGCTTTGGAAATAGCTAAAAAGGTTGTGGAGAACAAGTGCTTCCAAAGAACTTTGGGATCAGTGTTTACGATCGAGAATTGCAATTGCAACAACAGATCAAAGCTGTTTCATTATTGTATGGTCTTAACGAAAAATATCTGTTCATAATCTATGATGGGACGTATGTAACACATGATAACAATTCTAATGATTCCTACCATAGAATATCCAATTCTAGTTAAAAAAAGAATCTATTATGTAAGCCATTTATAATCTGTACGACGAATGTATTTATCATTGATCTCGCAGGATCATTTAAAGGTACACTTAATGATGCTGAAATTCTTAAACACATATTTGCAAGATCTAAATGGACTTGTAGACATTTCAAAAAAAGGTGATATGTTTATTTGAGACCGTGGATTTATGGACGTAGTTGGTTACTTAGAAAAAAAGGAGTTTGAAGTGCTAATGCCCACTTTTTAAGGAATCAAAATTTGTTACAAAAATACGCTGGTTTATCGATGCTGTACATAGAATAATTTCACTAAAAAATAAACTCTTACATTATCAATTTAGGAATCAAGCCCGTCCGAATGCTTGAACATATTGCAGAACAGCATGTGACATTTAAAATCTTATTGGTAAAAAATTATTTAGAGGGCAAAACCCTACTCGTTGACTTACGGAGAAGCATGAAGGAACTGAAAACAACTGTAGAAGCGAACAACATGAGATTTAGAGATTCTAAAACAATCCCGTTGGGATCAATTGTGGAAGAATTCGAAAATATTTTTCAGGGAAGAAATTTTACAGCAGTCTTATACTTAAACAATTTAACAACGCGACAATCTAACATGAAATCCGACATCAGGCAATACATTTTAAGATGTGACGGATGCCAAAGAAACAAGTAAGTTCGTATTAGAACAAGTTTATCCATGATCATAACAAACACACCGGCCTTCCCATTCGGAAAGATATCAATCGATTTTTACGGCCCACTAGCAGAAACATGAAAAGGCAACGGATGGATACTGTTCTTCCAAGATGCGCTAACAAAATTCATAATTTTAATACCAGTGAGGCAACCAACTGCTATGGTAACAGCTGAAAACCTATTAAATAAGATTTTTGTGTTTTTAGACCGCCTGATGACCTGCTGTCGGATAATAGGATACACTCTAGAAATAGACCGCTAGAGAAATTTGCGCGTTTTTTCTGAATAAATAAAAACCACACGACCACATGCAGACCACAATCCAATGGTAGCATTAAACGAATGCACCATATAATAACCGAGTACCTAAAAACATATTGTGAAGATCGAAAGGACTAGGACAACTGATTAGGCCTTTGCATGCACGCACACAACACCACAGTGCATGAGAGCACAGGATATACACCACACAAACTGGTGTTTGGCAGAAGAGCTCTAACCCCGTCAAGCCTGGCATCATGCTCACAAATTACAAGCAAGAACTAATACATTTGAAACTTATCGAAAACATTGCAAGAATTACAGACAATTGTAGCCATGAATCTGGCATACTCGAAATTGTGCACCCAATATTAATGTAGCTGAAGCTAGCCGCTAGAATTAGCCGCTAGACTATATGGAATAGTCCGTAAAAAAATCCTATTCAAAATGACATTTAAGAGGCTGAAATACGGGCTTGGCTTTTCAATTAGTACCTCCGATCATTATATAAGTGGTAAAATTACATCATAGTGATTACAACATACAAAAGCCAAACAAAAAAGCAGCTAACACAAATTTAATAAACGATATTACAATAAAGAATAGGTGTACATTATATTTACTCAAATAAAGCGTAAGAATAATAATTGATGGGTCAAACATAACTCACGTTCTTCCACTTTTCATGTTAAACACTATCTAATCATTTTATTTCACGCACAAAAATTATAAAACACGCTTTGTTTACAATAAAACTGCTGCATTGACAAAAAAACTAAGATTTTCTGAAAGAATTTCGATTGTATTAAGCCGTACAATTATAATCAAGAGGTCCTATAAAGCTCATTGTTAGCAGTATGGATATATGGGTATGTGATCAGGCAATAAAATGTACAACACTATCGTTTTTATTCCAAAACACGAACACGTTTATTCTCACTATCTTGGGTATATGCTATTTTTAGTCTTTATAATCAAAAATACAATCGTAAGCTTAACTGAAATAAAGCAAGATCAAATGAAATAAGGAAATATGAAAAGCAGGGAGTGCGTATCGACAGACGGACCGTGCGAGATGGAATAAACTATAGGTATTAGACGCTGAAGTGCAACGCCACGGCGTCTCGTCTTCTTGCTATTGCGCATGCGTTAGAATTCAGTTACGAGCGCCAAATATACATCTAACACTTCCTTTCGTTTGAATTTGAATTTAATAAAACAGTATAAAATGAAAAAGGAAAGACATGTTTGATTATTAACACTGAGTAATCATGTATAGAAGAAAATGTAATCAACTGAAGATGTGGAATACGTCGGCTTCTTGATCTCTCATTGGGGTTGGTTGCGACGAGCTGAAAGATACATTAATTGGCATGTCTATTATCATTATCTGTCGATCAATTTATTAATTTTACTATCTCAAGTTTAAGTTTAACTATCAAACAGTTCAAACGGCAGGGGTTTTGCAAAAATATCTGCCAGTTGTTCCTTGGATGAAATCCATTTGTCAATTATTTTTCCTCTGGCTACCATTTTAACGTAGTGAGCTTTAATGTCGGTCATGTGTCTCAGTCTTTTGCCACCATCCACCGTAGCACTTGATCCGGCGGCCTTGTTGTCACACTAAAGGTTCGCAGGCAACAGAGTATTCGCTACGTGCACGAGCTAAAAAAGCGATCGCAGCAATACCTGTGCTAATATGTGAAACTAAATGATAGACTTGTCTTCTGCTAGCAGACTGCTAAGCATTACTTAAATAAGAAAGTTGTGTTTTTAAACATCTACAATATTTCTAAAGATAAAATTTTTACTAAAATTATGAGTAGTAAGTACACCTTTTACTCATGCATGTTTATTAAAATATCTTGATTAAATTGCAATGATATATATCTTGTGCTGTGTATTTTTTAGAGCTATTAGCTAGTGTAACCTGCAAAGTTGTAGAAGCTCTGACTCCGAAAACGAAAAAAAATTATGGATTGAAGTGCTGTGTTCCTAGATGTTTCAACACATCTATAAACTCACCAAACGTTGAGTTTTATCGCTTCCCGACAGCCAATATTTTATTTCCTCATCGTGTGGAGAGACGCAACTCATGGCTGAAGCTTTAAAAAAAAAAAAATGCTGACGATTCTCTCTGGACGCCTAGTAATGATCGTGTTTGCAGTGCTGATTTCATCGGCAATAAGAAATCCAACGATACTGGGAGCCCGAGTTTTAATCCAACGTTACTCCCAGGACAACCTTTAAGAATAATTCCCGAGAACGCTATTGCGAGGTATAAAAGAAAAATAAAACGTGACACGAAGAAAGACGAAGAAAGTTAAAAAGTAAAAGTTGATATGAACAAGAAAATCACTCCAGCTGTAGATTGTCGAGATTCTCTTTCCAACAATGACCGCACGTACCAAGATAAAAGTATTGATGTGAGTTTTCTTGACAAAGATAGTGATACAAAACAGCTGGTTTTAATATGTAATATGTTCCAAAATTCAAGTACGTGTAAAGCTCAAACACAAACTTGTGTACCTGTATCAAACAAAAAAGTGTTCGTTTTAATGACTGTAAAAGATAAAGAAACTCAAACAAAAAATACACAAGTATTTCAAGGATTTGATAGTATAACAACTGATCAAGGAATGAGTGATCTTGCTGGGGTAACACCTCAAGTTTTTCAGCTGCTTTTGAAAATCTTTAAAAGTGATGAGAGTATCGACAAGCGATCAAAAACCAGTGTGGAAAATAAACTGCTTATTTTTCTGATTAAAATGAAAAGTGGACTAACTTTTTCAGCGATAGGTGTACTATTTTGCTTACATAGAAGTACTGTGTCAAGAATATTTTACTCTACTGTAGAGTACTTAGTAAGAGCTTGTAAGGACTTTGTTTTTTGGCCTAGAAAAGAAGTTGTTCAAGAACTGATGCCTGCCATGTTTAAGCCAGACTATCAAAACTGCAGAGTGATAATAGATGCAACAGAGTTTGTCGTTGAACAACCATCAACTGTTGAGCAAAGAGCTCAGTTTTTCTCACACTAAAAAAAAAGGTTTTAGGATAAAAGTTGTAGTTGGGTGTACACCTTGTGGATTTATTTCTCTGTTAAGTAAGGCCTACGGCAGACGAGCAACAGACGCTCAAATCACCGTGGAATCTGGACTACTAGATTTGTTAGAACCTGGTGATGTTGTTCTTGCTGATAAGGGTTTTCCACAAGACTCTTTTAGATAATAGTGGAAAGGATGTATTAGTAGTTATGCCTCCTTTTTTGCTTGATCATCATTTTACAGATGAGCAGGTTAAAGAGACTTACAAAATTGCAAAAGTAAGAATTCACATTGAACGTATAATGCAACGTATACGAATTTATAAGATCATCGACAAATTTACATTGGAAATGTTACCCCATGCAGATGATATTTTGTTTATGTGCTGTATCCTCGTTAATTTACAGTCACCTATTATTTCCAAGGAAGATCAGACTCTGAAGGAAAATAAAAAATAGATTGGGTATTGTTGTGTCATTGGAATTGTTTAATTAAATAAAAATTCAATTGCCTCATCGTATATTTGCATTACTTTATTCAAATAAAATAGTATTAATAATTGCACAAGTAACAATTTTTTAAATTGTTTGTACATAATCATCACATACAAGCTAACATTTTGGTTAATATACATCAGTCTTTGTTTGAAAAAATAACATACAGATAGTACTAATGTTATGTAAAGTAAAACTAACACAGTCAAAATTCAGGAAACATTTAATTTTATAAGAAATTCCAGTTAAAGTAGCCTTGCTTCAAATTAAAATATTTTCTTTCTTACTGCTGTAATGGTTTTTAATCAATGCTGGTAAAAACGATTTGAAGTAAAACAAATGTAACTTCTTTAACAATTGATACAAAAATGTATCATACCTATGTACGCACACTAAACAACTGCCACAGGAAGACCAAACATAAAAGTCACATTCCATGAGACCAGTAGCATACATTTGCAATTGCACTTGTGTGTAATACTGATGGGATTTTAACAAATGCACACTGTCATTTTCATAGTGCAAATACTTAAAATTGAGTGTGTTTTTAACTAGATCAATAATTGGCTTGTTTTTGCAACTGAATGGGCATTTCACTTCCAATAGTTTAACAACCTGGTCATTCGTTACAACTAATCCATCGGGACTTACACACAACCATGGTTGCTTTGGTATCACAAATAGACCTACACTTTTAACAATACAATTATTTTCTCTTGTGTAATCACTAATGGCTTTTCTTTCATTAATCAAGCCGTACTCCATCGATTTCGTACTTTTCTTCTTATCATCATTAAAAAACTCATTTGCAAGTTCTTCACATTTTTTTCTGGTCATACTTTTTACTCTGTGAGCTTTCGAACTTGCACTGATTCGAATGTATCTAGCTTCACGCCACATTTTATTGTTATTTTGCTCCACTGTTTTCATACATAATTCGATAACCTCATCTTCATTTAACAAATATACATTTCATAAAACCTTTTCTCATTATCATTAGAAAACTTCAAAGTTTTACAGTATAAATCACTACAGTTTGACATATTTATTAAGATAATTGCACAACTTTCGACATCTGCAGTTTCGCATTTCATGACAACTTTACTTATTAATTCGTTTAAAATATTACGTATGAAAAACTTATCTTGATTCATTTGTGCGATCCTTAAAGTATTTCTGAGAGGACAATTTATGCTATCAAGATCACTAGTTTTTAAATTGTAAGGCAATATTATGGATTTAATATTTTCCTTTTTGAACACATCAGAAATAACTAGGGGTTTGGAGTAAATATCTTTACCCAATTGAGCATGAGTCGGCTTACCCCGTTCCTGTTCTTGTAAAGTTTTTGATACACTTATTTTCGTATTTGCAAAATAAATCACAGCATAAATGTGCTTACACTTATGAGCTTGACCAGCAATGCAGTTACAATCAGCATGTGTCACGAGTCGTGCACTATTTAACTAGAAAAATATTTAATTGAATCACAATAAAACATACTAACTTAGGTTATATAAATTTTTTAAGATTTTACCTCCAAGGTCACAGTATATGGATGTTCGTTGATGGATGTTGTTCTGATAACACTGCCTCTGATTAATCCAATGTTTCCCTTGACCTCCTCTACACGTTTTACGTGAGATGCTGCTAAAGCATTTCCTTTGCATATTTTTTGGGGGTCAAAAATAATTGAGTGAGAAATAGGAGCAAAACCAGTTAGTATTCTTACATCCATGGCACGACTGTAAACAAAGTCAATTCATCTGTCAAAATACACAATCTTGTAAGTTTTACTTACACAGATTACGTTTGCTATGGCACAAAAGATACTACACAATTTACATGTGTGAATTCATACTCAATTATGTTTTCAATTACGATTTACCTTGTGATCTGCAACAATTTCCTTTTTCATTTCGGTCTCAACGGTGTATTAAGCACGTATCGCGAATATTTCCTTCTCCTATGCCAGACCAATAGTTCTCACTTTTCCCTTAGTGGCACTGCTTCAAAATTGTGCACGTAGCGAACATGACAGTATTAAGCTAATTGAGTTTTCCAATCCTATCAGCTCCTGACTTGCATCGCACATCGCCACGTATTCTGCCTCGCAGGTTGAGATTGTAACGTAACTCTGTTTTCTCGTCTTCCAAGCAACTGTAGCGCCATCCAATCTTTTGAGGTTTCCACCTGTCGTAATTGAGCCTTGACCGTCTGCCAAACTCGCATCTGAAAAGTCTTTCAGCTTATTTTTCCGGCCTCTGTAGGTTAATCCCAGAGATCTGGTGTGTTGCAGATATCGGAAGACTCGTTTAACCATTCTCCAGTCATCTTCAGTTGGGCAGATTTGGTGTCTGCTTGATACATTCACAGAGTACGAGATATCTGGTCTGACTGTGTTAGCCAGATACAGCAGGCTTCCAACTGTTTTTCTATAAGGTACATTTTCTTCAGTCTTAGTTTTGTTCAGTTCTCCAGTTTCTTCCGATTCTTCTCTGTCTTTTCTTTGCCGATTCAGGGCTTGATTTGTCACCATTGGTGTTCTTTGTGGTTTTGAGTCGGTAAATCCAAACCTTTCCAGAACTTTGTCGATGTATAGTGTTTGTGTAAGTGAAATTGAATTATGTTTTCAATCTCTTCCTACTGTGATAACTGGAAAAGTGCCAACCTGGCCAAGATCTGACATCTCAAAGTCAGACTGCAGACCAATCGTAATTTCTTTTGGTTTACTTACACAATTTCTTGCTATCATGATATCATCCACATATGGAATCGAGAGTAAAAGGTTAACCTTTTCTTCCCATGTGTAAAGGCAAGTTTCACTGGTGTGCGTTTGTGACACTAGTTTCAGTGCAGCCACACGAAAACACTCGTTCCATTTCTTAAAGCTGATCTTGTGTCTATACAGGGCTTTTTCTAAATTACATACTTTATTTTTCTTAAGTTAATCTTTAAAAAGCAGACCTTCAGGAAACTCTATATATATATATGTTTCTTTCTTGATTGAACCATTCATGAATGCTGTCTTGACATCCAGTAGACAAGTTTCTAGATTGAATTTATTAAAAGTTGATATTACCGATCTCACAAGAGCCAACCCAGATACAGGAGCATAAGTCTCTTCCAAGTCATACTTATTCCTATCTTTAAACCCACGAATCACCAACCTCACTTTAAAAGTCGTGGTTTCCATCTTTGTCTATCTTCTTCCTTAGGACTCGTCTGGAATCTATGATGTTCGGCTTCCTTCCTTCAACATTCATAGTTGATCCATCTACAATTTTCCATACTTGATTTTATGCATCCATTCCAATTCTTCGTAGATTGCTTTGAAGTTTTCTTGAACAAGCTCTTTATTATTCCTCGGTCGTCCTCATTTTATTTGACTCCTTGTTATCCCTCCGTTTCAAGACTATCTTTATCAAACTTAATTAACCATTCATCTTATTTAATGTCTATCTAATGATTATTTCAGTTTGCTATTTTTTCATTTCCCCAAACATTTCTAAGTACAAGTCTTTCATGAAATCTCACACTCCCAGAACCTCATTAAATTTTCCATCCTCTGATCTTAGAAAAATGTAGCCGGTAGTAGTGTAGCCAACCAGTACTACTCGTATACCTTGAGGGCTGTATTTGGTTCCAGTGTTCTTTTGTATCTTAATAAAAGCCACACGACCAAATCTTATTTGATTTATTTCTAACTTTAGATTGGGGGTACAATTTCCGAAGGGAGCTGTTATTTTGTTGGACAGGTGTGGTGTGCGATTATATGTATATACTGCAGTACCTAAGGTTAGATCCAACATGTTCTCCCTAAAACTGGAGTCATATATGTAGTTTCACACTTTGTCCTGCAATGTGCGATTTATTTGTTCTAAAACGCCATTATATTGAAGATTGTCTGGACAGACCAGTTGAGACTTAGCTCCCAATCTCTGGAGAATTTCCACTGTTCGACCTCCTGCAAACTCTGTGCCTTGGTTAGTTCTGTAATAGAACATCTTTTCATTAAAGTCCAGTAGATTTCGTGCGCTAGTCGTAAATTTGTCCATACAATTTCTTGCTTTACTTTTCACATTCACAGGGTATGCCATCGTCAATATTAAGTAGTCGTCTGTGTATGCTATCATAAATTTGTATCTTTTAGGATAAGTTGTTTCGATGCCCTCTCTCTTCTAGTGTTAAAAGGCAATCTTTAAATTTTAGCAAAGTGATACACCTTGCATAATGCAATAAAATTATCGAACACAGACTTATTCGAATCTTGCGTGTCAGAGCATGGCTCTGTTATTTCTTTTAAGTATTTTATACCTTTATGTAAAGGGACTTTAAGCCTCTGAAATCTCACTAATTATTAGTTCTTTACTATCATTAATTTTTCTATCTTTAATGGTTTTCTCCAACTCATTTTGCTGACCGGTATCTAAACAATCGTTTTCATATCCATTGTTTGGGATTATAGGTCAGCTCTTACTATAATTGGTACTGACTTACTGAACCTTTTCGGCCATTGCCGCAGAGGCACTTTATATCACTAAGCAATTTATAATTTCTTTACGCTTCTTGTTGTTGCTTGTACTCTGACCACCTTGCACTAGTTTCACTGTCCAAGAAAGTCTCTGTAAGCATCGGAAATTAACATCTCGTTAGAGGGTGGGTCAAATATATCTATCTTAAGGTTGTCTAAATAGATATACATACCTCTATTAACAAGCTGATGAAGTGACAGCAAGTTTTCAGCGAGCATATTGGCGCATATCACTCTATCTGGGAACATTTTGTTTTTGTTGTTACTACCCAAAACCCACCTTTCTCTCTCCGCTCTCAAGTTTCAGAGGAATTTTTATTCGCGCATTCAACCAATTTTCTTTCATAAATTTTTGGTTCCCTCCGTGCATGTAGAGACCAAAGTTTCGGGTCTAACAACAAACATACTACTCGATGCATTAGATCCAAGCAATTCTATATAATTTTCCCCCTCTCTATACTTGACGTAAATATTTATAGGACAAGCCATTCTCGCTTTCAAAAAGTCTATTAGAATCTGCAATTTTCACATCTGGTACTTTATTGACAATCTTGTTTTAAAAGCCATCTCTTTTGTCATCTTCAAGAAAACTCTATGTTTCACTAATAAGTTCAAAATCTATCAAAATCTATTCAAAATCTATCTTAGTCCATCGAGGAACTCACAAAATTTAGTATCACTTTGCTTTGTGGGATCAAATCTAACAGTATGAATTTTTTTGTGTATTTGATACGCCTTCATCTGTATATCCTTCTTTTCTTTCATTAATTTTTGCATTATTACCTTAAGATAAGTAATAAAGTACACTCTGTTTTAGTAATCTAGGGATAATCTATTTAGTATTAAATTAAAAGTATACTCTTTATCTTCAATCAACTTTTAAATCTCCTAAATATTTTTCTTGTAAGCTCCTTCAATCAGTTCTATCTTAAGATCATTATTTCTGCCCGCCATTTTCTTATGCAAATTATCTATCTGTTTCTTTAAACTATCTTTTCTATCTGTCAGATCCTTTAATATGCTATCTATAGTTCATGTATTAATCGAATCTTTTTTTTATTTTTTATTATTTGCTGTCACTTATTAAGGTTTATTAATCAAAATCAAATCCAACTTTCTCTTTTCCAAATATTTAATGTGCTATCTAGTTAGAATCATCTTGTATCAATTATATGGGATATTCTTTAACAAACCGAACAGATTTGGACAAAAATTGACCGACACATTATAGATTTAACTGAAACGTTTTTTACGGGTTCTATATGGAAAAAAAAGAGATGCGTGTAAGAGGATTCTTTTTTATTTTCTATATTTTGAAAAGTAAAAAAGATCGAAAATTCGTGAATTTGATGATTTATCGATAATAGTCTATTTTTCAAAAATTCATAAATCCGGTTGTATTTAAGCTAAAAAAATTTTTTTTTTTTAATTTGAAGGTAAAAAAACAAGCTTTAAGAAAAAAGTACTTACAAAATAAATTGTCAAAAAATTCAAATTGTTAACAATTTAAATGTTTAAATCGGTCTTAACAGTGGCGCCACCTATGAATCAACTTTTTACTATTTTTATCGTATTCTGCGTCAAATTTTCTATCAAAAATGCTTTTAAAAACGATTGAAAAGTTATCTTTACTGAGAGAAAAAAATTAATTAATTTAGCGCAGTACGTCACATCGACACGTGGGTCACATTTTACGGCTCATATTCTTGTTTTGCACTGTTTATCTCTTGAGTACAAATAATTGTTTATTTTTTTAATTAAAACATATTTTATTAGCCAAGAAGAAGGGAAAAAATAGAAAAAATACACAAATAAAAATAAACAAATGAATAACGGCAAAATATTTTGAATCAAATAGTATAAAATTTTAAAAAAAATTTTAAAAATTACAGAAGTAATTTAAAAAAAAGTGTTCAACTTGATAGACGATGGTCCAGATGATCTTGATGACGAGGATGATGACATTACAATTTTAAGAACTTTACAAAAAAGTTTTAATACTTCGCAAGACCGAGTTCACAAAATAAAGATTTCAACCATTTTCAGACATTGGTCTTACAACAAATTATTGATGAATTTTCCAACAGCAAATCGTCACATGATATCTGTTGCAAAAACAATTGCTAAAAAAAAGGTATTTTAAGTGATCCAAACCCTAAATATCATCTATCTTTAGAAGCAGATATTGTTAGTACTATAGTCATAGCATAGTATAGCTGTAGCAGCTAAATAAAGATCCTCATACCCCAATGCAAGCCTGCCTCACGCGAGGAAAAACACGTGCCGACTCTTGACCTTTGAGAATTACACAGTACTAGCTTTATTAAACACTTCACAAATCCTATCTTCTGTCGTATTTATCATATCTATAACATCTATTATTACCACTCTTATAGAATTTTGGTTTCGAAACAACGAAAAACTAAACACATCATGTCAACACAACGACCGATAAAGACACTATAAGTATCATTATCAGTTACTTACTTTCTTCCTTCTGTGAATTTTTCACAATCCTTCTCACCCCGCCAGCTGTCACCTCCCTGATCTGCTCGGTCTCAGTGGAGGCTGATGTCAATCTCTATGCTGCCTCGTGGATGGCCTGTAAAAATATGATCAGCAAGTCCTGTAAGACGTTTTTTTCCTTTTTTGTCAATATAATCTATTTATTTTTATCCAAGCAGGAAAATTATGAACAACGGTATGCTTATAACACACCTGCTGCATGAACGAAAAACTGAGATTCTCTCGAAGAATTTCAATCGTATTAAGCCTTAACATTGTAATTAAGACGTCATATGGGGATAAATTTTTTCGTTATTTTACATACAATATAATCTAGTAAATTTTATCCCAGCACAAAAATTATAAACAACGTTTTATGTAGAATGAAGCTGCTGCATTTACGGAAAACTGTGATTTTCTCGAAGAATTTCAATCTTACCAATCCTTGGAATTATAATCATAAGGATCTAGAACGCTATTGTTTTCTTTTTTTTTGTAGACAATATTATCTTATTATTTTATTCATGCACAAATAATATAAACAACGGTTTGTTTCCAGTAAACCTGCTGCATTTACAAAAATCTGAGATTTACTTGAAGGAGTTCGATCGTATCAAGCCTTAAACTTATGATTAAAACGTTCCAGATTTCTTACATTTCTCCAGTTTTTATGGATAATATGATCTAATTATTTTTATCCACGCTCAAAAATTATAAACAACTGTTTTTTTATAACAAACCTGCTACATCAACGAAAAACTGAGATTTTCTCGAAAAAATTTGATCGTATCAAGCCGTAAACTTAAATTTAGAGGTCTTATAAGGCTTTTTTACTTGTTTTTTTTTTTGTTTTTTTTTTTTTTTTCATACAGTATGATTTATATATTTCAATCCTTGCACAAAAATGATAAATAACAGTTTGTTATAATGCAACTGCTGTATTCACGAGAAAATAAGATTGTCTTGACGAAATTCAATCCTTCCAATCCTTAAAATTATAATCAAAAGGTCTTATAAGGCTTATTTTTTGCTTTTTTTTAATACAATATGATCTTACTTTTTTCGTCCACACACAAAAATTATANTAACAACGGTTTGTTTATAATAAAGCTGCTGCATTTACGAAAAACTGAGATTTTCTCAAAGAAATTCCATGTTACTAAGCCTAAAAACTACAATCAAGAGGTCTTATAAGGGATTTTTTTTTTTTATACATACAATATGATTTAATTATTGTTATCCTCGCCAAAAATTATTAAAAACGGTTTGCTCACAATAAAACTGCTGCATTAACAAAAACTAAATATTTTTCGAAGAAATTCGATTGTTTTAAGCCTTTAAACTAAAATTAAGAGGTCCCAAAGGGCTTTCTTCTATTTTTTTTGTATACAATATGATTTTATTATTTCTATTCACGCACAAAAATTATAAACAACGTTTTGTTTATAATAAAACTCCTGCGATCACGAGAAAATGTAACTTCTTCGAAGATATTCAATATAACCAAGCCTTAATCTAATAATCGAGGGATTCCATGGGGCCTTTATTTATTTTTTTCTTATACACAACATGACGTAATTACTCTTTTTCAGGCACCAAAATTATACACAACGGTTTGTTTATAATAAAACTGCTGCATTTATGAGAAATCAAGATTTTGTGGAAGAAATTCAATCCTACTAGTCCTTACAATTATAATCATAAGGTCTTGTGAGGCTCTTTTTTTCCTTTTTTTCATATACAATATGATTTAAACATTTCAATTTTTACACAAAAATTATAAACAACGGTTTGTTTAGAATAAAGCTGCTGCATTTACGAAAAACTGAGATTTCCTCGAAGAAATTCGATCTTATCAAGCCATAAAGATAAAATCAAAAGTCCCCACAGGGCTTTCTTTTTTTTTGTATACATTATGATTTAATCATTTTTGTTCAAGCACAAAACATGTAAATAACAGTTTATTCATGATAAAGCTGCTGCTTTTACGAAAAACTGAGATATTCTCGAAGAAATTCGATCGTATGAAGCCTTTAAATTGTAACCAAGAGGTCCTATTGAGTTAACTTTTTTCCTTTTTATTATGTACAATAAGATTTAATTACTTCTATAGACGTACGAAAATTATAAACAACGGTTTGTTTAGAATAAAGCTGCTGCATTTACGGAACACTGAGATTTTTTGGAATAATTTCGATCTTTTGAAGCCTTAACATAGCAATCAAGAGCTTCTATGGAGCTTTCTAGTTATTTTTGTCCATCCACGAAAAATATAATCTACGGTTTGTTTATAATAAAATTGCTGCAATCACGAGAAAATACAACGTTTTCAAAGACATTCAATATAACCAAACCTGAAATTGATAATCAAGAGATCTTATGGGGCTTTTCTTTTTTTTTTCTAATACATAACATGACTTTATTATTTTTTTCCCATCGCAAAAGTTTATTAACAACAGTTTGTTAAGCATAAAACTGCTGTATTTACAAGAAATGAAGATTACCTTGACGAAATTTAATCTTACCAATTTTTAAAATTTAATCAAAAGGTGGTATGAAGCTTTATTTCTCCTTTTTATAAGTACAATATGATCGAAATATTATTCTCTTTACACAAAAATTATAAACAATGGTTGGTTTATAATAAAGCTGCTTGCTTTTTGAAAAACTGAGGTTTTCTCAAATAAATTCGGTTGAATCAAGCCTTAAAATTTTAATCAAGAGGTTCTATGGGGCTAAATCTTTTTTTTTTCAATCCACAATACGACTTTATTTTCTTTGTCTGAGCAAAAGAATTATAAACAGTGGTTTATTTAGTATAATACTGCTGTATTTACGAGAAAACATGGATTTCTTGAAGGAGTTCGATCGTATCAAGCCTTAAAAGTACAAATGAGAGGTTTTATGGTGCTAATCTTTTTTCTCTGTCTATATAAAACATGATCTTATTATTTATTTTCATGCACAAAAATTACAAACAACGGTTTGCTCATAATTAACCTGCATTTACGAAAAACTGAGATTTTCTGTCTTACCAAGCCATTAAATTATACTTAAGAGGTCTTATAAGGCTTACTTTATTCTTTTTCTATAGTTAATATAATTTTATTATTTTTATCAACGCATAAGAAATATAATCAACGGTTTGTTTATAATTAAGCTGCTGCGATTACAAGAAATTACGTTTTTGAAGACACTTAATAGAATTAAGCCTTAGACTTACAATTGAGAGATTCTATGGGTTTTTTTTTTCCTTCTTTGATACACAACATGACTTAATAATTTTTTTGCGCAAAATTTATAAACAACGGTTTTATTACAATAAAACTCTTGTATTTACGAGAAAAAATGATTTTCTTAACAAAATTTAATCTTACTTATCCTTAAAATTATAATCAAAGGTTTAAGAAGGCTCTGATATTCACAATATGATCTGAACATTAAACTCCTTGCACAAAAATTATAAACAACAGTCGGTTTATGATAAAACTGCTGTATTCACGAGAAACTAAGTCTGTCTCGTAAAAACTTGATCGTATCAAGCCTTAAAATTATAATTAAAAGGTTCTATAGGGCTGTTTTTTTTAACTGTACATAATATGATCTAATTCTTTTTAGCCACGCACAAAAATTATAACATCGAATTGTTTATAATAAAGCTGCTGCATTTACGAAAAACTGAGATTTTCTCGAAGGAGTTCTATCGTATCAAGCCTTGAATTCATAATCATGGGGTTTTCTAGAGCTGATTGTTTTTATTTTTTTAGATACAATATGATCTAATTATTTTATTCACGCTAAAAATTATTAACAACGGTTTGTTTATAATAAAGCTGCTGCATTTACGAAAAACTGAGATTTTCTCAAAGAAATTCCATGTTACTAAGCCTAAAAACTACAATCAAGAGGTCTTATAAGGGATTTTTTTTTTTTATACATACAATATGATTTAATTATTGTTATCCTCGCCAAAAATTATTAAAAACGGTTTGCTCACAATAAAACTGCTGCATTAACAAAAACTAAATATTTTTCGAAGAAATTCGATTGTTTTAAGCCTTTAAACTAAAATTAAGAGGTCCCAAAGGGCTTTCTTCTATTTTTTTTGTATACAATATGATTTTATTATTTCTATTCACGCACAAAAATTATAAACAACGTTTTGTTTATAATAAAACTCCTGCGATCACGAGAAAATGTAACTTCTTCGAAGATATTCAATATAACCAAGCCTTAATCTAATAATCGAGGGATTCCATGGGGCCTTTATTTATTTTTTTCTTATACACAACATGACGTAATTACTCTTTTTCAGGCACCAAAATTATACACAACGGTTTGTTTATAATAAAACTGCTGCATTTATGAGAAATCAAGATTTTGTGGAAGAAATTCAATCCTACTAGTCCTTACAATTATAATCATAAGGTCTTGTGAGGCTCTTTTTTTCCTTTTTTTCATATACAATATGATTTAAACATTTCAATTTTTACACAAAAATTATAAACAACGGTTTGTTTATGATATAATTGGTGTATTCACGAGAAAACATGATTTTCTCGAAGAAATTTGGTTGAATCAAGCCTTCAACTTTTAATTGAGAGTTCCTATGGGGCTAATTTTTTTTCTTTTTTAATACACAACATGACTATATTACTTTTGTCCAGGCACAAAAATTATAAACAACGGTTTGTTTACTACAATACTTCTGTATTCACGAGATAATAAGACTTTCTTGAAGAAATTCAATCTTACTATACCTTAAAATCATAATTGAGTTTTCACTTTTTTTCATAGACATATTGATTTAAATATTTTTGTTTACAACCAAAAACTATAAACAACGGTTTTTAATAACGGTAATAAAGCTGCTGCATTTACAGAAAACTGCGATTTTCTGGAAGAAATTCGATCGTATTAAGCCTTAAAATTATAATCACGAAGTCCTATGGGGCTTTGTTTTCCCTTTTTTAGCAAATATTAAAATATATTTTGCTCTTGTATTTATTAATATGTTATCAATCAAATAACTTTTTCTACTTAGAAAAATTTCAAATATTTTAGATTAATGTTGAATTCAAAAAAGTTTTAAGGCATTTCGCGTGAGGTAGGGGAGACCGGGGTAGAATGGGTTTAGATTTTTTAAAACTAATATAAAACTATAGAATAAACAAATCTATTAATTAAAAACGGGGTAGCACTGAGGCTGTATGGGCGTGTACATTTTAAATGGAACAGTTGTTTTTATTGAAATGTATCATTACAAGTGTAAGTTCTTGACAATATTTAAAAAAATAATAAAAACAATGTGCTGAATAAAATGAAGGTGAAAATCACATAAATAGTTTTTTTTTTTTAATGTGTAATCTGAAAGAACAGAATTTTATAATTTACATTTTTATCACAATGAACTTGTAAGTTTTTGGTTGCACTGTAAGTCTCTCTTGATAATCTTTATTTTAAAATAATTTGCTTACAGACAAAAGTAACAAATAATCACAGCTCAATTACATTAAAATTAACTACATTACCAAGTCCCTATGTTTACACACCTACGTACGTATTTACATTTTGACATGTCTTGTCTTATGCAGTAGGAAACGACCTACTATACGGACTCACTCATTTTACCCCATAAAAGTATACCCATTCCGCCCCAAAGGTAATTTTCATATAAAATCTTGATAATTACGTCATTTTTAAAGATTAAAAAAAAATAGGTAACTCATTTAAAGTTTAATAGTTACATATTAACTAAAAATTATTTTTGACCCTCCGCATGCCATTTATATTCAATTTCTGGTTCATTTAAAATCCGTAAAAGAAAGAAAATCCTAAAGAATATTTCTTGGAGTAAGTTTTTTTATATATTTAATGTACTTGGTTAAAATAAGACAAGATCACATTTTTCCATTAGAAATTGTTTGTTTGGTTTCCAACATTAAAAAAAAAAAAGAAAAATTAACAAATTCTCCGCTATAGTTTATTAAATACTGCAAATTCCCATATTCCCCAAATACCCATTATGCTTCGGTCTCCCCTACATAAATTATATTGCTAGGAGCTATATTTATTGTATTTTTCTGCGAGTATCCTGTTTGAAAAATATCCATATGTTGAATAGTTTTCTATAAATTTTATTTTTCTGAAATTCTTATTAAAATAAAAAAGCTCTTTTACATGTTTTTATGAAACATTAGAACTAAATTTTTTTGTTATAAATGATTCTTTGTTTAAAATATCTAAAATATTTTATTTATACTCTTTTATTTTTTTTGTTTATTGTACAGTATGCTTTTACTACATGTTATACAATTAATTCATTTATTCAACTTTTTTTGGCATTAGTTTAATTTTGTGCGATATCTTCGTTGCGAAAACCTGAGAAACAGAATATGTTTAATTTCGTAAATAAAAATCTGCTAAATCCAATGGTAACTCTGTTTATAGTCCAAATCAGACAAAATCTCGAGAAATTGCAGCTCAAAGTGGAACAGTTTAACACGAATTTAAATGGAAGAGCATTAAAAAAAAAACAGCTGTACAAGCATTTTTCGACTCAAAATCAAAAACCTGAGACATTTTGTAATGTGCTTGTAGAAAAAGTTTCGTTCTTTTTAATTCTGTTTTAAAAAATTCTGGTAATCGGCCACTTTTAAAAGATATTTGCCAAGAAAGACGTTAAAATTAGTTTCATGGTTATGTGACAGACGATAGCAGAATATCGACACTGTATACGTACATGCATATATATACAAGAGTCAAATTCGCCTACTTGACTAGAGCAGTAGACAAGGAAGCTACCTTAATCGTAGAAAAGTAAAGAGAGTAATCCGCAAAATTCAAATGTAGTTGAGCAATCTAGGGGTGGGATTTTTTATGATTTTAATCGATTCGTTAGCCGTTAAACGCTTGATGTGCGTCATTTTATCGTCTGGCTCTAGGAATTTTGTACGCCCCTCTTCGCCTTCTCCACCCTCTTTTTTTCGTCTTATCCGTTTTAGCCCTGCTTAAAATATGTGCTAAGGCTTTCCAAATGCTTCCCATATCAGCTTCCGCAAAAGGTGTTGTCGAACAAGAAGCGACTGTTGCAGCCCACGCACATATATGAACACCACAGTTACCATTAACTTGTTTAGGTATATCTGTGGGTGCATACACGGTCCATTCATTCCATGCAAACTGAGTTCTTATTTGATATTGAATGAACGTTTGTATACCTTCAAGTACTACTGTTGAAGGGGGGCTTAGAAGAGAATCAAAATGAATTATGCACTTGTGGCCGCGAACAACTAATAATAAAGTTCAGTGTTTGTATGGAAAAACATGATTTACAGGTATAAGCCTAACATTTTTTATTTTCAATGTTTTGTAACCTCGCCCACCTACAGAAGCCTTTACTGATGAATCTTCCTCTTAGTATTTTTTCAAAAAACATAGAATCGAATCACTGCAACTGCATACCATTACTTGTAGCTACATCTGGGAGTAAACTCAAGAAACTGTTTATTATTCCATCATCAATATCTCCAAGAGCTTATCAACTTAACTAAATTCGCAAAAAGTGTCGATTTAACCTAAAAAATCGATCGAAATGTAGTTATACATATATGTATGGATTATTAAACTTGGCAGTCTTAAATTGTAATTAAAGACTGTTTGAGAAGCGATTAACTTGTTAGATATAAATACCGCTCACGTGAAATGAAAAATTATTAACTTATCTATAGTGTTTAAGAATTTTGTAATTAATGTATCATAGTCATCAACAGCAACATTTTCATTACTTGCATTTGAATCCCTTTCGTTATCAGTCTTGGCACAATGATCGAATTCGTTGTAATCATCAGAAACTGGAAAATTTATAGAATTTCATTAAAAACCGTAAAATAATCTATCGCGTTTATCAAAATAATTGCATTTTACATAATTTTAATGTGTGAATAAGTATACGCAATAATTCTTAGCAAAAATGAAAAACTCGTACATTAATTTTTTGGTATTTTAGATTATGCATCATTTAGAAAACGATGCATTTTTAGACGTTCACGAATTTCGCTTGAATCGGAGCAAAAGATTAAAAAATTAGCATGGGTGCGATAAAATTTGGGCCAAGTTCACGAACCATTAACCCTAAATTATGTTTTTTTTTTAATTTTACGTGTTTAATTAAGACATAGTAATACTCATATACTGAAACATAATACTCTATGAATTTTTAATTGTTGATACCTCATCACGAAAAATTAAAATGCGTTTTGAAGGATTCCAATTAAAAAATTAAAACCACTCCGTCTAGTTAAAGTTTTCCTTTGAGGGCTATTTATTTCATCATCTGATTAGGATGTTTAAGATGAATCATCCTCACTGCTCGTACAAATTTTCTTCAACATTCGGTATTCATTTGCACGCGAGTATTTATTCAAACAAATTTTTCTCCGAGGCTTCTTATTTTACTTTGAGAAAAAAGTATTGTAAAACATATAACCTTTCTCCCTTTCGAATGTTTTGATAAGAAAACAGGCTTGTGTATGTTTGTTCGTTGCTATGATGATTAGATATATACATATTTAAATAGTAGTACTTGATAGATTGTAATTGAGATGAATCATGTTCGCTTTAATTTCGTGGAAAAAAACTCATGAAATAAGTGTTATTTCCTTGAACGAGCTTAAAATCGTGAAAGTCAATAAAGTCAAGGCAAAATGGGGAAGTCATAGTATTCGGCAACAATAGTCATAAAGAGCGGTAAATGTAAAAAAAATACTATGCTATCTAAATTAATGTTTCTAAAAAATTAAAATCCATTAGTGTAACAAGAGACTATTTCTTTTCTATTCAAGTAAACTTGAAAATATGTATAAAAATGAGGTAACCTAATATGTCGTTGCAGAGGAAAAAGAGTGGTTAGAATCTCTCAGTGTTACAAGCAGTGGAGATATAGTTACGCCTGCTCGGCAGCCATCGGCATCATCTGAAGTTCTCGCAAAGAAAAAGGAACTTAAACTGAATCAGAATCATACCATGACTTTGAGGCAAGAGAATTCAAATAAAAGCAGTCTAAATACTTTTAAATCTCGTGAAATTTTTGAGAGAGCTGTTTCTTTGAATGACTCTACGAACAAATCTGATTCTGCACGAAAAAATAAGATAGAGACAAACAGGTAATACATTTTTTTTCTATACTTATACCACTGAAAAAAATTAGCAGATAAAATCAACAAAAACATCTACAGTGGCACACTTAGGCTGCAGTCACATGAAGTCTGATGTACTTTAGATTAGAAGATGAAGCTCTGAGGCGCGAAAAGTTTAAACGTTATCAATCACTGTAACTGAATAAAATTTTGAAAATAAGTAACTAATGAAGTGTTCAACTTCATAAATAGAGCAGTCAGCAATACGATGAAGCCTATAATTTCAGTAAATAACGTAAGAAACATTATTTTGTTATTATTAATGGAAAACCAGAATAGTAATTATTAATTAATTGACAAAGATACCATAAGAAAGCTGTACATTGTTTATCGGCGAGTATTGAAGAAAAAACAGGCAAAACTAAAGCGTGTATGGGTTTCTGAAATTTTTACAGAAACTAATCAGATTTCTCAAGGGGCAAGTGATAACTTTTTAATGTCATTGAGACAATATGACAAAGCAAGTTTTCAAAATTTTTTTAGAACGTCACCAGATCTTTTTGACCAACTTTTATCAATAGTTGGTCCCAAAATATTTAAAAAAATCCATTGCACGCCCTCCAATATCTGCGACAGTGTGTTTGCAGGTGACTCTGAGATTTTTAGCTATTGGTGACAGCATTAAATCTTTAGCTTATTTATTTAGAGTAAGTCCTAATGCACTATCAGGAATCATCGAAAAAACGGCTAAAGAAATGCGGAACTGTGTAAAACCGATAGTATTTCCAACGAAATTCACCGAAAGTTTCTGGAAAAACGTTGCTTTAGGATTTGATGAAGAGTGGAACTTTTCCCATTGTATAGGCTGCGCTGATAGCAAATTCATTACTATGCAGGTATTTTGGAAAGCTATCCTAAAATTGTGTACTATCCTGTTTCATAGATCAGTATAAATGTTCGAATTTTGAAGATCGGCCAATGTTTAACAAAACGCGCGTCTTATTTTCTTCATCATCATATATATATCGCTAATAAAAAAAGTAACTATCGGTGGCTAGCGAGACTTTTGGTTTTTTGCGCGTTAAACTTCACTTTCCTTGGGGTTTTGGAACAGAACGGACGTCTCACGATATTAGCAATCTAACCTAGAGCTTTGGACCGTTATATTTTTTCCTTTGACGTCATCATCATCGACAAAAAAGTTTCTACCGTCTCCCAACGAGATCAAACGAGGGTGCTCACTACACTTCAACATCGTCTCCCCGCGAGACTCAAATTATTTCGTGGCGACGAAAATGCGGTCCTGCCTGGCCAGCAGACCCGAGAAAGCCGAGCGCCAGCTCGCATAACCAGACTCTCCCCCTTGGGAATCTTTTGAAGCTCACGACTTTAAGTCGCCCACGCTACAATCCAATACACTACAATTGTTCATAATTGTTCTACATTTCTTTAATGGGCACCCCCACACAGTAATTCATTTTTTTATGATTACAAGGGTCACCACAGTATATACTTGCAATCATATGCTGATGCTGATGAAAATTTTTTACTGGTAGAAATTGGAGCAGCTGGTAGACAAAGTGATGGTGGGGTGTTCCAAAATAGTTGTTTTGGTAAAGCTATTTTAAATGATCAGCTCTGCATCCCAGCATCAGAGTCGTTAGTACCTGCAGGTACTAGTCTACCCTACGTATTTTTAGGTGATCAGGCATTTGCTCTTAGTAATCACATGATGACCCCTTATCTTCAAGATTTGAATCTAGACCTCACAAAAAGAGTGTTGAATTATCGTCTATCAAGAGCTCGACGGATTATTGAATGTGCATTTGGTAGACTTACTTCAGTGTGGAGAGTTTTTAAATCCAGTATAAAAGTATCACTACCATGTATGCTAGAAGTGAAAAAGCAGTAGTTTGTCCAGAGATAAGTAGGGAGATTGCCAGTACCTATGTTAAAGAGTGTGCCGATGTTTCGGTACTGATTTGAGCGCCAATCCATCGTGGCCAGCAGAGGAACCGTGCACATGTTTTCTATTGGCTGGCGGCTTGTAGGCTCGGCTCGCGGGGAGAGGTAAGGGGAGATCAGTGAGGGAGACATGAGAATCCAAATGTGGGCATCGGTGGAGGAGATGGAGATGGAGGAGAAGCTAAACCTATATGTATATGCATACAACGGGCTATGTATCTATAGCTATAGTTGTACACTGTTAATAGGGAAAATGCAGTTGATCATTCGTTCAACTATAATAAACAAAAACATAATTGTCAGGTTATTAGCAATTTTTTTTTTCATTTTTCAAAAAATAACAAGCTCAACGCAATTAGTATATTATTTTGCTTTATTAATAAACGAGCGCCTTTATCCCAATAATCCGGTGCGCTTAATTGTTCTTCACTTTTACGATAAGTGAAATTATTGAATAATAAATGAAGGCATTCAGCACAACGACAAGGTACGCTAAAATATTTTTTGTACTTCGTAATATTATTTACTAATATACTGAACACCTTTACCTGAACGCTTCATTGCACTGATATCTTTATTTGTTATTTTATATTTTTTTACCATTAATACATATAGCTTAACGGCAATAATACGATAAAGCTTAAATTAAATCCCAAGCTTCGAAACTTTACGATAAACATATGTAACTTTTAGTCTCGGTGCACCCTAAGCTTTAATAGCTCAGATGGCTAGAGCAGGAGGGTGAATTTTAGTTTTGCGGCTCCGGGTTCTAATCTCACTTTAAGCAAATTTTTTTTTTTTTTTATTCCAACATTACTTTAAATTTTTCATACTTTTTTTTTATGATTACTTACGTATTTTGTTTTATCAGTAACTAAAAAGATTTTTTTTTTCAATATTGGTACACGATCCAAGAAAATTTTTTTTCCATTCATGGCTAAAAAAATCATTTGACGCATCAAGTAAAAACTTTTCACGTGCAGTTGATCATTCATTCAACAAAAAAAAGAAAAACATAATTGTCAAATTATTAAAAATTTTTTTTTCACTTTTCAAAAAATGACAAACTCAACGCAATTAACACATTTTTTTGCTTTATTACTGAACGAGCGCCTTTATCCCAATAATCCAGTGCGTTCAATTGTTCTTTACTTTTATGATAAGTGAAATTATTGAATAATAAATGAAGGCATTCACCACAACAACACAGTACGCTCAAATATTTTTTGTACTAAGTAATATTATTTACTAATACACTGAACACCTTTACCCTAACGCTCCATTGCACTGATATCTTTATTTGTTAATTTATATTTTTTCACCATTAATACATATAGCTTAACGGCAATAATACGATAAAGCTTAAATTAAATCCCAAAATTCGAAACTTTACGATAAACATATGTAACTTTAAGTCTCACTATATCCCGAGCAGGAAATGAATTACGGATCTGATCAGTCCCTGATCACGCTATCCTTTTTAGTGATCAGGTCCTGATCACGCTTGTTACACTTATCTGACCAGGTACTAGTCAGACAGCATGATTTTATCCTTACTCATTCTGACCGCACATGCGCATTGCTTGATCTATGAATCTTTGTCATCTAAGTTATAACCATCTAATTTGAATATATGATTTTTATT
>NW_019379488.1:516273-532321 GCF_000648655.2 Copidosoma floridanum | reverse complement strand
ATATCCGGATTAAACGGCACGCAAAAGTGGGTTTTACGAAGAAAAAAAAAAACTATTATGGGAAATATAAGAATTAAGTTTAAAAAGTATTGTTACTTACTTTTATTAAAAAGAAAAAAAAGGGGGAATATAAGTGGCTCTCGAGGCAAGATCCGGGTGGCCGGATATAATTTAAATCGAAATTGTGGACCGGATTCTCCAGGTCACGAATAGACTTCGACCGGATTCTCCAGGTCGTGTATTCCAGTTTGGCTACTGCTCTCGGTGGTTTACCAAGCTGGCCTGACCATTGAATGCATCGACCGGGTTCTCCAGGTCGTATGCCCTTAGTCTGGCTACTGCTCTAGGTATACACCCAAGCTCGCCTGACCATTGAACGAATTTTTTTGAGATTGAGCTGCTCGTGCAGGAGGCCATGGGCTTATATAGCCGAAGATCTTGCCTCCTTATCACTGCCACTACGGCCAGAGACGACGAGACGCACATAGGTTCTTAGAATTAGTCTGCATCATCTCATGGCAGGGAGAAGGAAAGATTTCCTATATGCTTTCCGTCTTCCTTTACATATGTTGTTTTGGTTTTGGGGTGACGCTTACTTGTTAAAGAATATAGTATAGTAACGATACTGGTCCCAGTGCTTGCTTATCGGGATGAGGTCGTATTATAGTTCGCGTTATTTTTTGGCTTGGCGTCTCTGGGTATGTAAGTGTTAGAGAAAGAAGGTGGTAGGAGTTTAGCATGCTGTTGTCAAGTCACGTTGCATGAACGCTGGCCGATGTGTAGATCAACATCCCGGCTCGCGCGTCGGCTTATTTACGAATGGTTAAGACACAGAAGAGGGAAAGGATAGAAAATTATTAAATTTCATCAGGCGATGTCAACGTATAAGGAGGGAGGGAGATGTAGACTAGCTCTTTTTTGTCTTACTCGGTTTCTCCTTATATGTGTGTCACGAAGCCTTAGTTTCGGTACTTGGTGTATGTGTGCGTGTATGTCATTTAGCTTGGTACAAAAACGTGGCTTTACGAGGAGGATAAGGAGAGGAGGAGGGAAAAAAAAGGTACGTCGAGCGCAGCCTCGATGTAACATACGTTTACAACCGTTAAAACATTACAGGTCACCAATAACAGTAACAAAGTGTGCAAAAATACGTATTTTGAAGGCAGCTATGGAAATAAAAATAAATATTTTAATCCATCTCATAAGACCCAATGTAACTTTGACGTTAATCCAGACAATTATTTAGAGAAAACCAAATCTAAAGAATGTTTTAATACTAGTGATAATTCAAACAAAAACACGTTTGAAACAGAAGAAAGTATTGGTGAGTCTGAAAGTTCTGATAGTAGCGATTCACAAATAAACTTTAATTTGCATTCTCAAATTCCGATTAGCAATTATACATACAAAAATGATATCCCCATAAAGGATGATATAAGGATTTGGGCATTGAATAATAAAATTACTCATAAAGCATTGGATGAGTTGCTGAAAAATATTAGTTATTAAAACGATTTTATTGTATTCATTATAAAAGTATGTGCATTACTATAAATAATTTTCCATGTGTGACAAAACATGTACAAATACTTATATTTAAAATAAAGATAAGAAAATAAAAATCATATATTCAAATTAGATGGTTACAACTGAGACAACAAAGATTCATAGATCAAGCAATGCGCATGTGCGGTCAGAATAAGTAAGGATAAAATCATGCTGTCTGACCAGTACCTGGTCAGATAAGTGTAACAAGCGTGATCAGGACCTGATCACTAAAAAGGATAGCGTGATCAGGGACTGATCAGATCCGTAATTCATTTCCTGCTCGGGATATAGTGAGACTTAAAGTTACATATGTTTATCGTAAAGTTTCGAATTTTGGGATTTAATTTAAGCTTTATCGTATTATTGCCGTTAAGCTATATGTATTAATGGTGAAAAAATATAAATTAACAAATAAAGATATCAGTGCAATGGAGCGTTAGGGTAAAGGTGTTCAGTGTATTAGTAAATAATATTACTTAGTACAAAAAATATTTGAGCGTACTGTGTTGTTGTGGTGAATGCCTTCATTTATTATTCAATAATTTCACTTATCATAAAAGTAAAGAACAATTGAACGCACTGGATTATTGGGATAAAGGCGCTCGTTCAGTAATAAAGCAAAAAAATGTGTTAATTGCGTTGAGTTTGTCATTTTTTGAAAAGTGAAAAAAAAATTTTTAATAATTTGACAATTATGTTTTTCTTTTTTTTGTTGAATGAATGATCAACTGCACGTGAAAAGTTTTTACTTGATGCGTCAAATGATTTTTTTAGCCATGAATGGAAAAAAAATTTTCTTGGATCGTGTACCAATATTGGAAAAAAAAATCTTTTTAGTTACTGATAAAACAAAATACGTAAGTAATCATAAAAAAAAAGTATGAAAAATTTAAAGTAATGTTGGAATGAAAAAAAAAAAAAATTTGCTAAAAGTGAGATTAGAACCCGGAGCCGCAAAACTAAAATTCACCCTCCTGCTCTAGCCATCTGAGCTATTAACGCTTAGGGTGCAACGAGACTAAAAGTTACATATGTTTATCGTAAAGTTTCGAAGCTTGGGATTTAATTTGAGCTTTATCGTATTATTGCCGTTAAGCTATATGTATTAATGGTGAAAAAATATAAATTAACAAATAAAGATATCAGTGCAATGAAGCGTTCAGGTAAAGGTGTTCAGTATATTAGTAAATAATATTACGAAGTACAAAAAATATTTTAGCGTACCTTTTCGTTGTGGTGAATGCCTTCATTTATTATTTAATAATTTCACTTATCGTAAAAGTGAAGAACAATTCAGCGCGCCGGATTATTGGGATAAAGGCGCTCGTTTATTAATAAAGCAAAATAATATACTAATTGCGTTGAGCTTGTTATTTTTTGAAAAATGAAAAAAAAAAATTGCTAAAAACCTGACAATTATGTTTTTGTTTATTATAGTTGAACGAATGATTAACTGCATTAAAAAAGCTTATCTTTCTTTCAGGGAGGAAAAGCGAGAAAAGTAATACGCACAGCTCTTTTCCGTATTAGCAGTGTACAACTATAGCTATAGATACATAGCCCGTTGTATGCATATACATATAGGTTTAGCTTCTCCTCCATCTCCATCTCCTCCACCAATGCCCACATTTGGATTCTCATGTCTCCCTCACTGATCTCCCCTTTCCTCTCCCCACGAGCCGAGCCTACAAGCCGCCAGCTAATAGAAAACATGGGCACGGTTCCTCTGCTGGGCACGATGGATTGGCGCTCAAATCAGTGCCGAAACATCGGCACACTCTTTAACATAGGCACTGGCAATCTCCCTACTTATCTCTGGTTTGTCTTCGTAATTTTCAACTCATAAATGGATTCAATCAAAATCTATCTGCAAATCGACTTACCAACAACGAAGGAAGCACACGTGGAACTGGATCTACAGTTTGCAGGCGTAGACTTGGACGTACTGCAGTTATTCGATTGTGAGATTCATTTGCTGAGTATTTTATGAATGATGGTGCTGTTGAATTTCAATGAAATGAGGCTAAGAACAATGATTTTTAATAATTATTGTTTGAGTTAATGTTCATACTGTGCTTGAATAACATGATTTGTTTCAACGAAATCGATTACAGAATATTCAAATATTTATTTTATCTTACTTTTATTCTTACACAAAGCTTGTACACAAATTTCTTTTTTTGTACTACAAACTGAACAACATTCAAAGCGGAATATTCAATTCTTTCTTCTCCTGATTTAAAAGAACGCAAGACCTCGATTTAAATCTCCAACCTGGAGTCAATTGGAATACTTCTTAATACTTCCCCAACTTGAAGTAAAAACCCATCGACCCCATCTAATGTCTTTTTCTTTTCTTTGAGCACTACCAAAACATACGTATCAATGGGGTAGTGTCATTGGATTTCGAACCTAAAGTAATAGTTTACATTAACATTACATTATTAGGCAGTGCTCTATTGAACCATGATAAATACTTATGTTTACGAGAATTCTCGAAATAAAATTCTGGAACACGTGGTTCATCCAAAATGGTTTCATTCAAAGCACTTTCCGGAGATTTAGACTGATCATCAGCAGAGTTTTTAAAAGACGTGACTGAACTGTAATAAAACCAATAAAAAAGCAAAGTTCTCAATCGCTCAAACAGTTGCAGTGGAGTTAAACATAAAGTTATTACGGGGCAGAATCAGTTGAATCTTTTAAAAATGACATTAGGTCATAAAACTTGAAAGACTTGCAAGGGTCTTTCTTTTACTTGGCAGCAGAGCCACTAGGCTGGTAAGCTTGCACTGCAGATCTAGTCTTCATAAATCTACTGCGTAAATAATCCCATTGTTTGGTGAGAACTTTGTCATCTTCTTTCAGTTCTTCACAAATTTCGGCCCACAAAAGAGATTTCTTATAACGACTTCTGTCTTTAGCAGCAATGTTTTTACTGTCATAGAGAGCAGGACAATCTTTTACAGCCAGGATGAGCGCTTCATCCATCAAATCTTGACTTGATGTCTTGTCAGGATCACTGCTAGTACCAGCATTATTTTTTTCAGACGACCCAGTAGGTTTACCTGCTACTGGATTTGTTAAGACTGATTCAAAGAAAAAGAAGGTGTGAATGAAGATAAAATGATAACACTTCAAGAGTAAAAAATAAGATTTACCAGCAAAAACTTTGTCTTCCATATCAGATACCAGAACATTCTTGGTACGATCAAACTCTGCGAAATACTTATGAATCCACACATTATTATCAGGCTCAAGCAAATCTAAGCATTTGCGATAAGTTAAAAGCTGCAAATAATATTATTGGAAATAAAAACTTGAATTGTTGTATTTATAAAATTTAAGGTTATATTTACAGTGGTTAGTGTTACTTACAGGTTGGAGCTCTGGTTGCCCACTCATTTTTCTTTTACAACAATTTTATTTTTAGGTGAGATTGGACATACATAGATAATCTCTACACTTTCTACATGCATTTACTTTTTTTCACTAAACAAATACATATTTGAACTAACCGCCTCAGAGCTTTATCTTCCAGTCTTAAGTACGTCAGACTCCATGTGACTATAGCCTAACACTCATGGTACTGCTATGTGCTTTTTCTGGGCGCGCGGCACTCTCACAACACTCGAAATGTGGGCTGACTCCATGTATACTAACCAGCCCACACGTTGAGTATTTTTCCAGTTAACACCTCCAACAGGGTCCAACTTTCTTAAAAAATGTCTTCACTTCTAACCTATAGTTCTGCTAAAGCAAAAATGATATTTTATTAAATTAACATTTACATTTTTTTATATAAAATTTAAAATATTTTCAACTCATTCACACTCTTTTTAAATACAATTATTTAGCTATAAAAAAAGAAGGATGATTTCTTAAGTCAAGAAAAAGAAGATAAAGATGAAAAAAATAAAAATGAAACAAACGAAGAAGATGAACAAAAGAGTGACAAAGAAGAAGAGAGTGACGAAGGGGAGCGTGACAAAAAAGAAGAGAGTGACGAAGAAAACAAAGAAGTCGACGGAGACGGAGAAGAAACTAATGAAGAAAATGAAAATGAAAACTCAGACTGTTTGATTGTAAACCAAATTTATAATCAAAGAATCCAAAATGTACCGGCAATAGTTTCAATAGCAAGCTCTCGAAAAAATGCACAACAAAAGAAGAATAACAAAACTGCAATATGCACATGTTCTCAATTACCAACAAGTATGCTTTCAAAATAGATTTAATTTTATTTTGTGTAAAAATACTTAAAGATAAAATATATTTATGACGTCATGTTGCTTATTACAGTTACTTCTAATGACATTGTAAGAGTCAACCAGCTGATGGATCTACTGAAATTGATTCGTGACACACAAAATAAATCTGTCGAGGTATATAATTTATAGTATTACGCCGACAGAAAGTACTTGGAACCTTATGTTTATGATTACTTAAGACAAAGTTGTATATGTTTAGGCCACGGATGGGATGGATTCAATGTCACAAAATCTAATTGATATTAGCACCGGCACGGTGCGTATAATACATCTAAAGTGTATTTGGAATATTTTGCATCTTAACTCAATCGATCTAATTTTTTGTGCAGATGGATCTCACAAAAGGATCTGGTTGTATATGTTTAGGCCACGGATGGGATGGATTCAATGTCACAAAATCTAATTGATATTAGCACCGGCACGGTGCGTATGATACATCTAAAGTATATTTGGAATATTTTGCATCTTAACTCAATCGATCTAATTTTTTGTGCAGATTGAGCTCACAAAAGGATCTGGTATCATCGTAAATGGTCGAAAAGTTCATTGTATTTAACAGATGTATTACAAGAATCCTAGAGAGATTATCAGAAGATTAATGAGACTGATATTGGGTGAAACAGTTTTGAAGGAAAGTTCACCGACAGAAAAAAATGGATGGAAGCCTATTCCGGAAATGATCTACACTGAAGTTAAAAGTACCTTTAAAACAAAATGCTTTTAAATGATTTAGAATTTAATATACAGTACTAATATCAAATGTTCTTTTTATTAGACTTCGTTATTGAAAATGCACGTACAAAAAGTATAAAATAGATAAAAAGGAGTACAGGGATGTGTTAACATCTTTGTGTGCCACGCTCCGTAATCCTCGAGAAAAGATAGTGATGAAAAGAAAATGTGATGACAGTAATAGCAAGAAGAGTGACGGTAAAAAAATTAAAAAGTAGTTTAAGTATTGTAAAACTGCGTTCTTTTATTAATTTTTAATACTTACAATGTTAATCCATTTTGCTTCATAAAAAATAAAACGACAGTTAAACTGAGCACATTAAATCATGCATAGGTCTATCTGACCTTGAATAACCTAAAAAAATTTTCAGTAAAAATTATTATAAAATTTGGGCCAAACTAAAAGAGATTTTTTCCAAACTTGCGCCAAACTTTAGCGCTGGAAAAGCCGAAGTTTGGGAAAGTCTCATTGGCAAAGTTTGGCAAACTTTGGCCATATGTAAACTTTGACAAAGTTCAGCCACACTTAAAAATTTTTTCGCGGGATAGAATTTGTGTTTCTCTATCGACAAAACACAAAATTGGAACACTTTTGAGAATTCATCGTTAAACCGATCAGTTCACCCTGGTTTTAGACGTATTTCATCTTTACCTGGAACATATTTTCCTAAAAAGATTTTAGCAAAGTCGTGGTCGACTACAGTAGACGATTTTTTTCTTTAGAAACAGGCACAGAAGCATTGTTATCGGTTGTGTATTGTCAGTCTTATTTTTTTTTCTGCAACATTTTTTACGGCCTGAGTATCGAATTCTGGTAAATTAAAATCTTTCTTATCGTCTACTTTATCTGAAATTTTACCAGATTCATCAGTTACACTGGAACCTAAGTCACTATTGATAACAAAAGGATTAACAGCATCTTCAATCAAACTGCCAATATTAATTGTATTGTTAATTGACAAAAGAATCTTATCAGGTTGTATCTCAGACGAAAACGTACTGTGGGTCAAATTATGTACTTCCAAATCGTTAACGAAACCAGGAATGGTACTGGTTGACTTTGCAATGCAATTTTTATCAATGCAGCGCTTTGCATTATCAATAATATTAAGGTAAAAGTACCAATTATGAAACAAATTTTCGCATTTTTTTTCTGTATTGTCTTAAAAAAAAGTGGACATGCTTTAATGCTAGTGATTTTAGTTTTTCTTAAATCGCTCCAACTTGAGTATCTTATTATAATTTTTTTACATTATTTTTTTGCAAAATGGACTGTTTTTTTCTAATAAAATTGTGCAAAAGGCTTTGTTTCAGTGTTTCATAATTCATGTCCTAATTATGGAACTTCCTTCATAAAGTAATTTGTGGGTACTAATTTTAAGTTACTTAGAGTACGTTGCTCAAATGACACGATTTTCTTGTGATACAATTGCATTTTATGCCAATTAGTTAGTTGTAATAGAATTGAATCTCATTTTAAAAGTTTGTTTCATAATACGGACAACTAAATAAGTTAGGTTATGTTTGATTATGTCCCTATTATGAAATCATTATACAGAGAAACTTATTTTACTTTGAATTTAATGTAATAATCGAGCCTTTTCAATTTAAAAATATTAAAATTAACTATTAATTGCTAAAAAATTATTTTTTAACGTTTAAGTTATCTTGTTTATGAATATTTTTTTGTTTGTTTTAGTTTTTGTTTCCTTTTTACAATTATTCATGATGTATTTGGAATTATACTGAAATATTCTGTGACAACGTTTTTTGTATTTATTCATTGTACCAGCCGAAAAGTGGTTTGGTAAAATACTTCTACACAATTCAAACCAAATTACACAAGTGTAAAATTCTTGTGTTGAAAGCAATAAAAATTTATGTATAGTAGAGCAGTGCTCAATAAATACTCTTTCAATACCCAGACAAATGTATATTCTTTTGTCTTCTAGGGAAGTGGTCCTCACGGATCTGTCCCATGCGGGGAGGTTAGTTTTTAGTCGGTAAGCACACCGGGTGAATCCGACAAAACACCGGATTAGCTGGGGTGTCTATGAAGATTTTCCCCTCCCCGCTCCATCAAACAAAAAAAAAAAAAAAATAAAATCAATAGTAGCTCAATAAATTAATACATAAAGATGTAACTGTATTTTCAGAATTATGGTTTTTATATACATACCGTATAACCGTTACAGAATTTGAATCTCGCGCTTAAAAAATTCGAATGATTGGACGATAAGTGAGCTTACCTGTAGTTCAGTGGTAGAGAGTTTGCCTTCTGCCAGGAGGGTGAGGGTTCGATCCCGCTCTATGCACTCGCGGCATCCTGTGGGATTTTTTCTTCACATATGCCATTATCACTGTAATAGCTCCTGGCTTTTCGATGTTTACCGTTCCGTCGCCGTCAGTAATAAAAAATGGTACAAAAAATTATATACCTAAAAACAAAGTATGAAATGTGGTATAGTGGAATCCAATTATTTACCGAAAAGCCAAATAAAATAACAAGACAAGATAAGATGATAAGTTTTTTTTCTAACTATTTAAAGTTTTAAATGTATAAATAATGCGTTACTCATAATCATAATGCTAACTTCTATCAGCTCTAACTTACTTACAGTTAAAAAACGTTAAAAAATAGAGAATACGTACCGACATAAATCGCTTGAATAACATTCTGCATATTTTTATGTAATATTTGCTATAAACATGGTTTTATTTAAAATCTCTTCAAGTTATTAGTTACAAACAAAAGTTATTATTTATAATAACTGTGTGGGGCTTTTTAACGTTGTGATTCATTAGATAGCAAGAAAGGAAGACATTAAGCAGAAAATCTTGTGGCTCAGTGGCAAAAAAACTCATTTCAAATTTTTTCAAATTTTTAAGGATCAAACACATAGCTTCAATATTTCGTGGGGCTCTTCCTTTGTTTTAGAGAGCAATAAAGGATGAAAATGAGCCACTAACAGATGCTGCAATAAGATTCTCAAGTATCATGCAGATCGTTTGAAGAAGAAGCTTTTTCCTACATCAAGTATGTTTGATAGGCTTGTGTGCCCCCAGTAGAAAAAAATAGGATTCGCCATTCGCCAAATAAGCGCCATCGTTCCACGGCTACGTTACGTTCCTCGAGCCGCAGCAAAACAGCCCCGAAAGCGATACAGCTTATTAAAAAAAAAATTACTATTTCGTATCTTGGGCGTTTTTAGGGGCTAGTGTGCCCACGAAAAAAAGGATTGGCCGAAGGGAAGCATTAAAAATGAGTGATCACTACAGTTATGAGACCGCCTTGGAGATACACATATTTATAAAATAAAAATATTTTTTAGTCGCTTAAAATTCTTAGTGCAAAGAGAAATATTTGTAATCATTATGCAAAGCTATTTTTCTACTAAATTCTTTAAAAAGAAAAATAAGAGAAAATAGCTAACAGACGCTTGATAAGTATTCTAAAGAAACCCACGGCTAAATTAGGGAAAAGAAAAAAATTTTAACTTTTAATTTTATTAAATTTCAAGATACCTTAGTATTTAACTAACATTTCAAATTAGTGATTTTCTCAAGTATTTATTAGAAACTATTAATATAGGAGATTGTGAAAAAAAAAGTAAAAACAATTTAAAGCACAAAGTAAAATAGAAACCTAAGGCTCAGTCATTATTTTGTATGCATCAGTGACAAAAGCACATTAAAGCTTATGATTAATTTTTACAGTTTTATAAATGTCACTTAACAATATCAAATACAATATTTTAAAGTTCTTTAAAACATAATATTCAAACTCAATTAAAAAATAAAGCAACATCTCACATTGCACTGCTAATCCTTCCTCTAAAAGAAATTAAGTCTCAGTACCGTCGAGATAAACATAGTAAATTTGTTTTTGCAGAGATTTTTCTAAATTACTCTTTATTTGTTACTCTAAAGAAAGCTACAAAAGTTAAAGGACTTTATTCCCCATCGAAAATCAGGGAGACAAAACACAGTCTCGTCTATACATCTTAAGTGTTTGCGAAGTAAAAAATTTTGAGAAAACATTAGAAAACATTAGAAAAAAAAAACACATTGCTTCAAACAAATCCTTATTCACGTCAACTCAGCAGCTTTACTATAAACGAAAAATTACTTATAAATATTTTGCATCAAATAAAGTCATTTAAAGCATCAATTTAAAAATAAATTAGCCTTATAGTACCTCGAAATCGTTATTCAAAAATTGATTTTTGTAGAGTATACATCAGTTTTCCATTGTCGCACTTAATAAATTGAAAACATGACATATTGTTTATAATTTTTGTAACCTCAGCAGTTAAACTGTATCATGTTATGCATGAATAAAAAAAACTTTAAAAATGTAGGGCCTTCAAATTATAATGTTAAAGCTGTGTAAAATTATTTTCTTCAAAGAAATTGTTTGATTCTCCTAATTCTTTATTAGGATACTCCTAAAAAGGAAAAAAATTAGCCCTAAAGAACTTCTTAATTGTACTTTTCAGGCTTGATACGATCGAAGTTCTTCGAGAAAATCTCAGTTTTTTGTAAATGCAGTAGCTTTATCATAAACAAACCATTGTTCATAATTTTTGTACGTGGATAAAAATAACTGCTTTTGCTGTATATAAAAGAAGAAACAAAGTAAGCCTTGTAGCACCTCTTGATTCTAATTTAAAGGCTTGTTACGGTTAACTTTCTTCGAGGAATTCTCAGATCTCCATAAATGCAGTAGGTTTATGATAATTATCCACTGCTCTGTTTAGGCGTGACTTAGGTCAAACGCCGAATCATAGATATTGATGTTATTAATCAATGGGTAAGTATTATGCCAAACTATTGTTATATATTGACCTCTTTTATCTGAAATTGCGCTATCCATATTTTTTTTTAATTAAGAGAAACGTCGCGCTCATTTTTATAGTGAAAATCGCTGGAGCTTCTCCACTGCTCTGTTTAGGGTGTCCGCCAAGGCTTCGGTGACGAAGTTGGTTAACGTACCTTCACTGAAAAAAGGAGGCTCAGGTTCGACTCCTAGCCGAAGCAGATAACTTTTTTCACTGCTTTGTAATTTTAATTGACAAAGTTTTTCGCACTCCAGCGATGTTCACTATATAAATAAGCGCAACGTTTCTATAAATTAAAAAATATATAGATAGCGCAATTTGAATGGAAGGGGTCAATATATAAAAATGATTTGACAATTATTAACAACGGTTTATTTAAAATAAAACTGCTGCGATCACGAGAAAATAAAATTTTCTTTACGAAATTCAATTTTGCCAAGCCTTGAAATTATAATCAAAAAGCCTTATGAGGCATACTACTTTGTTTTATATGTACAATATAATCTAATTATTTGCATGCACACACGAAAATTATAAACAACGGTTTGTTTATAATAAAATTGCTGCGACTGCAACAAAATACAATTTTCTTAACGGTAATCAATCTTACAAAGCCTTAAAATTATAATAAAAAGGTCTTATGAGTCGTTTTTCTACTTTTTTATGTACAATATGTTTCAATATTCTTATCCACGCACAAAAATTATAAAAAACGCTACGTTCATAAGAAACCTTTTGCATTTACGGAAAATCGAGATTTTCTTGAAAAAATTCGATTGTATAACGCATTAAAATATAATTAAGAGGTCCTACCAGGTTTACTTTTTTCTCTTTTGCATACAATAAGATCTTGTTAAGTTTATCCACAGAAAAAATTATAAACGACTGTTTGGTGATAATAAAACTTCTGCGATCATGAGAAAATAAAGTTTTCTTGAATAAATTAAATCTTACAAAGGCTTAAAATTATAATCCAGAGGTCTTATGACACTCATTTTTCTGGTTTTTTATTAATATAACATGAGAAAGTGATTTTCATCCCTGCACAAAAATTATCAACAACGGTTTACATTTTAGAATTGACTAAGAAAATTTTCATTCAAGAAAAATCCAAAAACCGTTTTTAAAAAATAGAAGAATCGCAATAACAACCTTGATAAGGTACAAAACTTTAATTTTTTTTCCGAGCCGCTATGTGGGTAAGAAAACAAAAATTTTAAGCCCTATATCATCAAAATCGGCCGTCAGGTTACTGAGATATGACTGATTATGACTGATTACACACACACGCACGCACGCGCACACACACACACACACACGCACGAATATTTTTTAAAAATTACATTTTTTTAATCCTGATACCATATAAGTGATTTCTATCAAGTTTTCACGAAAAATTTTTTTTTGCCGATGCAAAGCTTCCTTTATAAGGAAGCAAAAGTACCACTTGAAAATAGCTCAAAAATTTATGTCCTTCAATGGTAACAGCCAATAATTATTAAATTTCTAAAGATTCCACAATAAAAAAATATTCAAGACAATTATAGTAGTGTTTATATTTATCGATAAAAATAATTCTCGTTCTAAGGTGTGGTTAAACTAATAAAAATTGTTTTTGTGTATTGCTGTTTCACTACTGATACACTTCAAAACATAACCTTCAATACTAGATGACCTAGTCTTGAAGCACCCAAACTCCATTTAAATAACATAAAGCATGTACGTTTCAGTAGTGGGACAGGACTCGGATATCACTGAAAAATATGGCCTTGTTTGAATCGCGGGTGTTTCATTTAACGTACAATAATACGAAATGAACTTGTATTACTGCACGACATTTAAGATCGAAATAGAATTCTAAAAGAATTAAAAATTAATTAGAAATTTTTTATTGATTGACAACGATGAAAGTTCTTATGAACCTTGTCAATAGTTATTGTATACGAACTTAAAAAAAAGTTTACAAAAACAGCTTTTGTAGATGGTACTTCTTACCTTAGCAGGTGCATGATTAATCTATTACAACAATGGATAAACCGTGTTTATTTACACGATTTTTTAAATATAACAATTAAATATAAATTTCATATAACTCAGTTGTATTAAAAAAATTTTATTTAATTTCATTCACTATTTCAATAATTATTTTAAAATTCAATCGTACTTGATGGCTTCAGCCAATCATGAAACGAATTCAAAGACTTCAGTCATGTGAGAATCAATGTTGTAAGATTATAAATATACATACTTATTATAAATTAATTGAAATCTCTGAATCATAGTCAGTGAGGTGTAGTGGGTGAAGTGGGTCACTTGGGATCAGCGTTGGTATACCGAGGGTGCTATGCCTCATATTCTATGGCGTAAGACTGGTGGCGCCGCAAGTGAAATCTGCGAGAAACCTTGACAGCAATTCGAACGATTTAAATATGCACACCAGTATTTTCGGCCATTATAAATATTATTCATTTGTGTATGTTATGTAAGATATTGTGTGAAATGAAATTGTTGAAAAAAATACACATACTGAACAATAAAAGCAATGATATATCAATATTTATGTACCGTAATCCAAATTATAGGATAGGATTGTCAATACGTATCAATAAGTCAATAAAAAATTGCATAGGTAAAAAGTGTATACCGTTTCTGATTTATGTTTAATACATTGACCCTAGAGAATTGGCGGGATCAAGTTGTCATTTATCTCTTGAATGCATTTTCTTCCATTTTAATGCATCGTTTTTTGCTTCCCATATAAGTAAACAAAGCAGACGTCAGAGAAAGTGAGCTTACCTTCTCCAAGGTCATGTTCATTATAAAAAAAAAAAAAAATCTGAACTTTTCAAATTGCCGCCGAGGTTTCTCGCGGATTTCGCTTGCGGCGCCACCGGTTTTAGGCCATAGAATATGAGGCGTAGCACCCTCGGTATACCAACGCTGCTTGGGATTAATCTATACGGTTTAAATAAATTCAAAAGTTTCACGTATAGATAGTGGGGCATATTGGGTCACTGTATATTAATCGCTTGAGTTTACGAATAGGATAATGTCTTAAGTATAGTCAGTGGGGCATACTGGGTAACTTTGGATTAAACGCTTGGGTTGAAATAAATGATAATCTTTTCAAATTATATGGATTATTATACCATATAAAACTCTTTCGTCAACTGTGGATGATTTTCGAGCACAATTATACTCTGTTGTCATCACAATTTTTGACTTTTGTAGCGTACGCAGGCCCAGTTTTATACTTACATGAAACATGAGTAAATTGTACTTTTCATTGATAATACATAAAGTTTTGTTAAAGTTTATGTACAAACATTTTGAAAAAATGATCTCTAAATTGAAAATAAAGTTCTCTTCTACCAAAATGTTAACTAAACAATAGGAAAAAAAACAATAATGAATTTGTAAAGAAAATTTCTGCTACTGATGAATGATCGGATAAAATGTACATCGTCGCATACCCATACTTTATAATAAAACTTATCACACACACAAATATCTTCAAATAATAATAAATGTGACGTACGTAACTCATTAACTAATTACTTTAGTGGAGAAATAAACCTTTTATAATCGTTTTAACCTTATTGACTATGAAAAAAGGAATGTGCGACTGCATTAAAATAGCTTACTCAAAAAAGGTTTTTTTAGATAAAGATTATAAACTTACTTTGAGATCTGGTCTGCTTTCTCTGATACTCAGCAGTTTTTGACTTAGTACATCACTATGTATCACTTTTTCAGACTGACTTTTATGCTGAGAATCATTACTTAAAGAATGATTTTCAATGCTCGATAACTCAGATGCTGATTCCAGTAGATGACTTGGAGGGACTTTGATTCGGTCAGACAAAATTTTTTCCTCCAACTCCGATTCGTCATCTGGAATCATCAGAAATATGGGTACATAGATATTAAAAAATCGATTGAATCCTACGCACTTGAGCATGCAGCTGTTGTCATATTTTCTGCTCCCGTCGTTGTTTATTTTGGTAAACCGTTGATTTGATCAAGTAAAACATATTTCTTGTGCAATAGATATATTCTAATAAACGATTTTCCAGAAAATATGACAACTGTACCGAACGTACTGTACAGTTACACCTATATTATGCATATATACGAGTACGAAGGTATTGGGATTATGCCTCTCCCACGTGACCACGCCGTATATATAGCTATCTCGCGGAAGATTACTACAGGCCTTATGGGAGATATCCGGTTTTTATTTTTTTCGTAGTGAAGAAGATGTTGATCGTAAAAAGTTATTTGTGTGAATGTTTCTAACATCATGAGAATTATGTTGCTATTTTTTTTCTTTTATGAATTCGTTTATTGAGGCCAAGATCAGCGTTTTAAACGTATACGGAGTGCAGTTAACCCTACTTTCAGCTGTTTGTTTACCTTGAGCAGCAGCAGCAGCAGCAGACACGCATACATCCATTCTCTACGAGAGCTGCTCACATACATGTAGCTCAGTCTAAGGTTAACTGCACTTCGTAAGTTCAAAACGCTGTTCTCGGCCTTTATAAACGATTTCATCTGAGGAAAAAAATAGCAACATGATTCTCATGATGTAAGAAACATTCACACAAATAACTTTTTACGATCAACGTCTTCTTCACCACGAAAAAAAATAAAAAC
>NW_019379488.1:499958-509980 GCF_000648655.2 Copidosoma floridanum | reverse complement strand
GTTTTCTATTGGCTGGCGGCTTGTAGGCTCGGCTCGCGGGGAGAGGTAAGGGGAGATCAGTGAGGGAGACATGAGAATCCAAATGTGTGTGCATCGGTGAGGGAGATGGAGATGGAGGAGAAGCTAAACCTATATGTATATGCATACAACGGGCTATATATCTATAGCTATAGTTGTACACTGCTAATACGGAAAAGAGCTGCGCGTATTACTTTTCTCGCTTTTCCTCCCTGAAAGGAAGATAAGCTTTTTAAATGCAGTTGATCATTCGTTCAACTATAAAAACAAAAACATAATTGTCAGGTTACTAGCAAATTTTTTTTTTAATTTTAAAAAATGACAAGCTCAACGAAATTAGTATATTATTTCGCTTCATTAATAAACGAGCGCCTTCAACCTAATATTTCATTGCACTCAATTGTTTTTTAATTCTATAATAAGTGAAATTATTAAATAATAAATGAAGGCATTCACCACGACGACAATGTACGCTAAAATATTTTTTGTACTAAGTAATATTACTTTCTAATATACTGAACACCTTTATCCGAACGCCCCATTGCACTGACATCTTTATTTGTTAATTTATATTTTTTCACCGTTAATACATAGTTTAACGGCAATAATACGATAAAGCTTCAACTAAATATCAAGCTTCGAAACTTTACAATAAACACATGTAACTTTTAGTCTCATTATAACCTAAGCGTTAATAGCTTAGACGGCTAGAGCAGGAGAGTAACTTTTAGTTTTGCGGCTCCAGGTTCTAATAATCTCAGTTGTAGCAAATTTTTTTTTTTGTTTTGTTCCAAGATTACTTTAAATCTTTCATACATTTTTTTGTATGATTACTTAAGTATATTGTTTTATCAGTAACAAAAAAGACCTTTTTTTCTGATATTGGTACACGATCCAAGAAAATTTTTTTTCCATTAATGTCTAAAAAAATTATTTGACGCATCAAATAAAAACTTTTCAAGTGCAGTTGATTATTTATTCAACAACAAAAAGAAAAACATAGTTGTCAAATTATTAAAATTTTTTTTTTCACTTTTCTAAAAATGACAAGCTCAACGCAATTAACATATTATTTTGCTTTATTAATGAACGAGCGCCTTTATCCCAATAATCCAGTGCGCTCAATTGTTCTTCACTGTTATGATAAGTAAAATTATCGAATAATAAGTGAAAGCATTCACCACAACGACAAGGCACGCTTAAATATCTTTTGTACCAAGTAATATTACTTACTAATATACTTAACTTCTTTACCCGAATGCACCATTGCACTGATATCGTTATTTGTTAATTTATATTTTTCACCATTAATACATAGCTTAACGTTAATAATACGATAAAGCTTAAACTAAATCTCAAGCTTCGAAACTTTACGATAAACACATGTAGTTTTTAGTCTTATTATAACCTAAGCGATAATAGCTCAGATGGCTAGAGCAGGAGAGTAACTTTTAGTTTTGCGGCTCCAGGTTCTAATCACTTGAAGCAAATTTTTTTTTTTTGTATTCCAATATCACTTTCAATGTTTCATACATTTTGTTTCATGATTACTGACGTACTTTGTTTTACCAGTGACCAAAAACATTTTTTTCAATTGCTTTTTATGAAGAAAAAATTATCAAAAAAGAAAATCATAACAGCTTTGTTTGTGGTAATACCTGTAATAGGTGATTATGAAAAAATGCACGTTTTCTCTGTGGTTTTTCCGGGCTGGAGACCGGCACAATTAATGTGGCCACATTACGCTCGCGTTTTTTAAAATTTTTATTGTTTTTTTATTTTTATTTTTTTTTTAATTTGTTGAGTGCTTGACAAATTTATTGAAAATACTACTTTAAGACAAATTTAATGATGAAAACTAGAAGAAGTACTACAACAAATTAATAAATACTGTGAATTTTTGTAACTGTTATTATTTAAAGTCGTGATTTGTAAGTTGAGTTGTTTTTCGAAAGCACTATAATTATTTCGTTAAGCGATTATTTTACGACTCGAATTGAAAGGTATAATACAATTCTCAGTGACGCACACATTATGTACATAATTATAAAAATAATAAATATCGTGTGGTAAACAATATTTTTACAGAAACTTAAATTCATGACTCCTATCACACACAGTAGCGCATCCTATCTCGTTTGCATCCCATTTAGAAAGAGAAATTATTTTAATTTATTACGGCTAATAATAATATCGTGTAGTAAACAANTAAGTACTACAACGAATTAATAAATACTGCGAATTTTTGTAACTGTTATTAAGGTGAGGTGTTTTCCGAAAGCACTATAATTATTTCGTTAAGCGATTATTTTACGACTCGAATTGAAAAGTATAAAACAATTCTCAGTGACGCATGCATTATGTACATAATTACAAAAATATTAAATATCTTGTAGTAAACAATATTTTTACAGAAATTCAAATTCATGACTCCTATCACACACAGTAGCGCATCCTATCTCGTTTGCATCCCATTTAGAGCGAGAAATTATTTTAATTCATTACGGCTAATAATAATAATTATAATTATAATATCTAGTGAATTTTTTAGACAATGCAAAAACAGTCTTTATTCTTTGGCAATGAAACAAGTAATTTTTTTTACATGACTATCTAAGACATACCCATCAATCATTTTTTACGTAAAAATGATGAAAAATAGTAGTTTTCCTACGAGTTTAAAAAGTCTTTGTTTGCGAATCGAGAGGTTTGCGGGCCGAGCCGAAGGCGAGGTCCGTAACGAGGTTCGTAAAGGAGACTTTTCGAACGAGTATCGGAAAACTGCTTTTTTTCCCGAGGAAGTACCAGCCTCCCAAAACGACCGGAGGGCGGAAAAAAGTATTTTGTTGATAATTTTAAAAAGTTTAAAATTACTTTTTAGAATACCTTCGAGCAATTTAAGAATTCGTTAACATCATTAGTTGTAATGCAAACTGAAATAGAAAATTGTTACTTGATGCGTCAAATAATTTTTTTAGCCGTGTATGACAAATAATTTTCTTGGATTGTGTACCAATGTTGGAAAAAAAAAAAAATTTTGTAGTCACTAACAAAATACGTAAGTAATCATTAAAACAAAGTATAAAAAATTAAAAGTAGTGTTGTAATAATAAAAAAAAAAATTTGCACCGCGTGAGATTAGAACCCAGAGCCGCAAAACTAAAATTTACCCTCCTGCTCTAGCCATCTGAGCTATTAACGCGTAGGTTATTGTGAAACTAAAAGTTACATGTGTTTACCGTAAAGTTTCTAAGCTTGAGATTTAATTTAAGCTTTATCGTAGTATTGCCGTTAAGCTATGTATTAATGGTGAAAAATGTAAATTAACAAATAAAGATATCAGTGCAATGGGGCGTTCGGGTAAAGGTGTTCAGTATATTAGAAAGTAATATTACTTAGTTTAAAAAATATTTGAGCGTACCTTGTCATTGTGGTGAATGCCTTCATTTATTATTCAATATTTCCACTTATTATCAGAGTGAAGAACAATTGAGCGCACTGGATTATTGGGATAAAGGCGCTCGTTCATTAATAAAGCAAAATAATATGTTCATTGCGTTGATCTTGTCATTTTTTGAAAAAAGAAAAAAAAAATTTTAATAACTTGACAATTATGTTTTTCTTTTTGTTGTTGAATGAATGATCAACTGCATTTAAAAAGCTTATTTTTTTTCAGAGAAGAAAAGCGAGAAAAGTATTACGCGCAGCTCTTTTCTGTATGAGCAGTGTACAAATATAGCTATAGATATATAGCCCGTTGTATGCATGTACATATAGGTTTAGCTTCTCCTCTCTTCATCACCGATGCACACACATTAAGATTCTCATGTCTCAATCCTTTACTGATCTCCCCTTACCTCTCCCCGCGAGCCGAGCCAACAACCATCCAGCCAATAGAAAACGTGTGCATGGTTCCTCTGCTGGCCACGAAGGATTGGCGCTAAAATCAGCGCCGAAACATCGGCACACTCTTTAACATATTCACTGGCAATCTCCCTACTTATCTCTGCTCCAATAAAGCTTTGTGCTTTTTCAGCAAAATGGCTTCTTCCAAATTGTTCTGTTTTTTTATTACTTTCTGTTGATTTTATAAAAAGTAGTTAACTTTAACATAGGTATACTGTATACAAAATAACAGTTATGATTTAAGCTCGAATTTGAGCTTTTACCTAGAGGTTTTCTGTCTTATCAAGAGACGATAAGGATAATGGTGACGTAACAGGTTGTTACCAGCTGTATGTACGGCATGGTCCAGATCATTTATTTTTTGAATTTTTGATCTCAGTTAAAAATTAATAGCTATAATTATACCCTATAAATTATAGCTATAATTTTAGCTATAACTACCTATAAAACAGCTATAATAATGTATAAAATTCAGCTATAAATATAGCTATAAATTACAGCTGTAATCTTTTCACAAATTTTTAATAAAAATTAGTTTAAAATCAGATTTTTTCAACATATATCGATCAGTATAGACGGTATCATCCGTGTGATAACAGTAAAACTGAGGGCCTAAAGTATTTTTAAACAATTTTTAAAAAACTTGAAATTGTATATGATTTCTTGTTTTTTTTTCTACTTATTCAAAAATACTTCAGGCCCCCAGTTTTACTGTTATCATACGGATGATACCATCTGTACTGATCGATATATGTTGAAAAAATCTGATTTTAAACTAATTTTTATTCATTATTTGTGAAAAATTTACAGCTGTAGTTTATAGCTATATTTATAGCTGAATTTTATACATTATTATAGCTGTTTTACAGGTAGTTATAGCTATAATTATAGCTATAAATTATAGGCTTATTAATAGTTATAAATTTTTGACTGAGTATCATCAGGGATCGGAATAACCCTTATAAATGAATTTTCGTAGAAATATTTTTCGTATGTTTGTTTTTTCTGCATTTAGCGATTTTTTAAAGTTGTGGTTAAACTTATAAGCAAAAGTGGCAGCTCCATATCCTCGTGTATTAGCTCAGGTGCGTAAAACAAGCTGCAAAAGAGATACGTCATAAGTATGCTTCATGTAACTGTGGCAATGCGCAATAATTCGTTTATAATATGCAATAACCTGTAGAGGGCAAAAGATTGGTATTTAAGTGTCAGAAAATACTTACAGCTAAAAAACCTCGATACCGATCACCAGGACATCGTCATCGGTACCCCCATAAACCTATAGACTAGTGTTAAAGTCTATTTACATATTTATAATTAAAAACTTCAGGTGCCGATCACCAGGACATCGACATCGACACCCTTGTATACCTAGATGTGTATTCAAGTCTAATTAAATTTTTTTGATTAAAAACTTCAGGTGCCGATCACCAGGACATCGTCATCGGCACCCTTGTATACCCAGACACATTGATAAGTCTATTTGAATGTTTATAATTGAAAACTCTCGATGCCGATCACCAGGACATCGTCATCGACACCCCCGTGTACCTAGACTCTCGTTAGAGTCTAATTAAATTTTCATTAATAAAACTCCAGGTGCCGATCAGTGTTGATCAGTCTAGACGGTATATAATCTGTGTGATAACAGTAAAACTGAGGGCCTAAAGTATTTTTAAACAATTTTTAAAAAACTTGAAATTGTACATGATTTCTTGTTTTTTTTTTACTTATTCAAAAATACTTCAAGCCCCCAGTTTTACTGTTATCATACGGATGATACCATCTGTACTGATTGATATATGATGAAAAAATCTGATTTTAAACATAATTTTTATTCATTATTTGTGAAAAATTTACAGCTGTAGTTTATAGCTATATTTATAGCTGAATTTTCTACATTATTATAGCTGTTTTATACGTAGTTATAGCTATAATTATAGCTATAAATTATAGGCATATTCATAGCTATAAATTTTTGGCTGAGATTGCCAAGGAGCACAAGAATCTGATGAATTGGATACACTTGCTGATTTTGTGGTTGCGTTTTCAATTCCGAGTGACCGATTATGGAGCTCAATATCATCTATAGACTGCTTGCTGCTTTGATTTGATCCTTTTTTCACACTCTTTTGAGAAAGATAAAAAGTAATAATCTAGAAATTGCGGATAAAGACATAACTGGAAGAGAATATTTTTATTATTACTTACTTATGTGTTCCACAACCTTCTTTGCTGGACTTTGCTAAAGTTTTTCCGCACTTGCAGCAAGTAGCCTCTTGTGAAAAAAATCATATCGAACAACCACATAGTAATACCATGTAAAAAAATCACATAAAAACTCGTGGTTTTACCACTCTGCCTTCATGTGGTTTCTTGTCTCAAATCACCATGTGGTTTTTAAGTAAAACCATATGGTTTTTACAAGCTTTTCTTTACTATTTAGTAATAATAAGAATTATTTCTACTTAAATTTAACTATTTAAAAATCTTCATAACGCATCAAAAATGAATATAAAAATAAAACAAAAGAAAAAAAACCGCTAAGGTGAATTGAACTTTGGCTTACAGATTCTTAGCCAAGTATCTTATCCATTGGGCTATAAGAGTAGATTTGATTTCAATTTCCAATTTTGTGTCCTTATAAGGTACAGAAGGCACAGTATTCTATTATTTGTATTTGTACATAACTATTCACATAACTAGTTCTTTACATTTTAACTACAGTAAAATCGTGTGAATTTGTGTATGCAATAAATTTAACATTGTTATCAATAATACGTGTAAAGATATTTGTTTCCGAGATAAAATAGCTACGGCAATTAAACCTTTTATTTAATTTGTTGATTATAATGCTAAAATGATACACTTTTCAGTCATCCATTATCCAATAATTATATTGATATTTAATGAATAACTAATCAAAATAATAATTGTGTTTTACTATTTAGTTGTAGATAAAAAAATTTTACTTGATTAATTATATTCTAAAAATATATATTGCAAATGAAAATCCTTGAATTTAATTTATTATTAATAGAAGTATGTACAAATACCAATAATATAATACTATACCTTTTGTAGCTTATAAAGACGAAACATTCTAATCCAGCATCAAGTCCCCTCTGGTCATGTGGATGAGATACTTAAGTACACAAATTGTTTTAGTGTGTTATTTAGAGTAAAATCGTATGTATTATTTATATCTATGAATTTCGAGGACTTTGATTAACAATACATGATATATGATATTTATCTTCCGGTAAGTTTTACAAAAATTATAATGCTCAATCACAAATTATGATTCTGTTTTTTTATTCTTAAATATGTGGCAAAAAGTATCAGTTATAATTTTGATTTGTTATTTATTAAATATTTATATGATTATTGGAAAATGTATGACTGAAAATTGTATCATTTTGGTATGTATAATGAGCAAATTAAATTAAAGGTTCAATTGCCGAAGCCATTTTATCTTGGAAACCCGCAGCACAGGTCACAAGCTGATCGTCATCAACATAAACCGTACATAAGAACGATCAGTCTATGTTTCTAATATGTCTATGACAAGAATAACATTAGTTGGGGTGTAATCCGCAATCATCACCAGCAGTTACATATGTGAGACGTGACAACGTTTTTTTATTGGGGGGTGCTACTGTCGATTTACTGGTAATGTGATCCGCAATCCCACCAGCAGCAAAAAAAGCAGACGACGCGGAACTTCGTCCTATTTTGTTAAATTGTGCTAACGTAAACAAACACGCAGATTAAAATATCCTAAAACTTAAGCTACTCGAAAACATAGTCTGCTTTACTGCTGGCGCGACTGCGGATCACATCACCAGTAAATCAACAAAAGTGCCCTCCAATCAAGCAACGTTGTCACGTCTCACATATGTAACTGCTGGTGGTGATTGCGGATAACACCCAATATATAATATAAATTACATATAAGTACGTATGTATGTGCTATTAGTACAGTACATATATGATATTTAATTATTACATACTGTTGTGTATAGCTATATGTGTATACGGGTAGTACACTTTACAAACGAGAGATGAACGGCAGTGAGCATGCGGAGAAAAAGACAGAGAGCCGAGCCTCATCCACCCTTAATCTATAAAATCTCACGTAAGAAGTATAGCGAGAAAGACTGGTCACACTTCGCACTCGTCGATTGCTTTCGCTATGATGTACGCGATAGCTGTAGTCGCTATTTCCACTCCTCTCTTCGTAGGCACACATTCAGTATACCCCTTCCACGGTCCACACGTCACCAAAGTATGCGCCTACATGCCTATTTCCACGTGAATCCGTAGGCACACACTCGGCATACCCCTTCCTCGCTTCTCAAATAAAATGTGCACCAGGTTCGACCACTTGGCCATGATGGGGCGCTCACAACCGTGGCAAAAAGTGAACTCGCGCCGTAGCATTGCAGTGAGCAATCTCTCTAATAATTTCTGGTACGGACATATTTAGGTTCGTTAGTCTTGAAGATGAAAAAACGTCTGATTTTTTAACAAAAATCAATTTTATTTAACTTTTAATGCTGAAGAAAAATGTGCAAAAATCTAAATCGAGTGTTCTTGGAATTTTGTTCAATATTTAGGTCACCGATAATGAAAAAAGAGTTATGAAGGAAGTGTAGCTTGAAATTCAAATTAAGCATTTTAGGGTATCCTGGAAAGTGAAAAATATATTTTATGTACTGCGTTCGGAGTTGATGATCCGGCTCGAAAGACCAATTTTTCGATAAAAGGATTGTCTCTGAAAAGCAGGAATTGGCCAGGTATGTGGACGGTTGTACGGAGCGAGTTGTTAGAACGAAGCAGCCGAGAGAAGACAAGTCCGGCTTTTTTGTGAGTTGACGACTTGGTTGACTGTGGCTCTGTTCGGAAATGATATGTTGGTTAAGTATTAAGTTGGTACCTACCCCCACCCTGGCTTAACTAACTGACCGTGCGTTCTCACATGTAAACAATAGTTAATCAGCTGATCACATTTTGGCGCACTTTAAGCGCTTTTAAGGTTAAAGAGAGGACTTGAAAGCGCTCAAAGAGCGCCAAAACGTGACCAGCTGATTAACTATTGTTTACATGTGCGAACGCACGGTCAGTTGGTTAAGCCAGGGTGGGGGTAGGTACCAACCAAAAACTTAACCAACGCATCATTTCAGAACAGAGCCTGTGTCTTGGGAAGGAAGTGGGGGCTCGGTAAGGGCCACCATCACCAATGTAGGTGTAGCAGTTTGAGGTGCAGGCGTGCGATTCAAAACCAAACAGTGTGTAAGGTTCATTATTATTTACAGCTACAATTTTCTTTAAATAAGGTTTCAGCGCAAAATCGTAACATAAGCCTCTTTTAAATAGTTGTTTTTTAATACGTGTACAAAGTTATAACAAAAATAAATCAAGTTTAATAAAAAAAATTGAAAGAATGATTTTATTTAAAAAAATAACATGACTGAATATGAGGTCCCTACGATCAGCAAACTCAGCATAGAACTGATATGGCATGACTGACACACTACGACTATAAGTGATGACGGTATACGGTAATGTAGACTTACTTATGTGACAACAGAACCGTCACGCTGACATCAAAAGATCATGAATAGTACATTTGTGTCAATGTGACGCCATTTTTTCTTAGTTACAGTACGCCATCTATGCTGAATTTGCGGACCACAGGGACCAGATGAACCTCATAGTAAATCAAAATTCTAACATTAATAATTATTAACAAAAATGAAACAGAATAAATGTTAACTTATCATGTCATATTCTAATATTCCATAATGTTGTTATAAATTCTATGATTACTTTAGACTTTTTTTTTAATACGTGTGTCTTATACAAATTAAAAATCTCTTCCTAAACAACAGTATCTACTCCCAAATTATTTTGAAGTTTTTATTGCATAAATATTTTTTATTAATTTTGTATCTTGATAAGGATACATGTTATTGCCCATTCAAAAAACAATTTCAAAATAAAATAAAATTTTTTTTCCTTTAAAATTTCACTGGTATACACGTATTAGGGGCCATTCATTAATTACGTAAGGTTCTCTGGGGGAGGGGGGGTGT
>NW_019379488.1:473404-495145 GCF_000648655.2 Copidosoma floridanum | reverse complement strand
CTTTTTGTTTTCACGGTTATTATCGCTAGGCTCTTTCGAATTTTCTTCTTTTTTCTTTAATTTATTCCAATTTCTCGCGATATGGCCACGCTTTTTACAATAATTACAAATTATATTACTCTTACGTTTTTTAGCTTCTTTGCCGTTGCTTGGCTGGCTCTTATTACCGCTGTCCTTGGAGATGCTGGTTGTAGCCAGTGCACTACTCACATTGTCCATGTTGCTTAAATGGGCTTCCTCTCGAAGAACCCTTTCTCGTAGCTTAGCCAAAGTCTGCTCAGATTCAGATACGCTATCCCATGCCGAAATGAACTAGCTGTACTTAGATGGTAGGGTTCCGAGAATCTTGGCCATGATCATAGCGTTGGATACATTTTCTCCGATTTCCTTGAGTTGACAGGCTAAGTTTTCTATATTCGCCATATGTAGGGCAGCAGAATCACTTGGCGTCATCCTGTACTCGTGAAATTTCGTCAACAAAGTCAACTTATTTGCAGCACTTTTCTGCTCGTGAATTGCAGAAAGTTTCACCCACATCTCGTTTGACGAAGTACATGTGATGAGGTAACTGAGCTGCGTATGATCGATGGTGGTTGAAATAAAATGCATTGCCTTCGCATCCTTCTTTGTCCATTCTGCTATTTTCTCAGCATTGACTGTTGTATTATCCTGTGATGGCTTGGTTTCCTTGCCAGTCACTACCTCGAGAAGACCTTGAGCTACGAAGATTGTCTTCATTTGAAATTTCCAAAGTTGGAAATTTTGACCGTTAAATTTGGTCACTTGAAATAAGTTAGAAAAACTAGATACGTTGTCGGTCATGTTTAACCTTTCCTTGCACTTGGCAAGAGACGCGACAGGAAAAAAAAATACTAGGAGAACAAAACTTATGGTATGGGGCTTGCTCGAATAAACGAGACAGAGCAATCGAGACGAGAAAAAAAAAACGCTCGCTCACAACACACAAACACGATGCACTCACTATCTCACACCATGGAGAAAAAACAAAACCTTCCTCGGGCTAAAACCTAATCTAGGCCCATAACCTGTTGGTATGCGAGGAGGATAGGTATGAGAGACTTGAGGCAGACCAAATAAATATATGTTAAGTATATTTATTATATAAAATGTATTAGTGTACAAAAGAAAAAAGGCGGGCGAGATGCTCACAGGTCGAGCGCCGCAACGGATCTGTAGGTATTAGTATAGGTACCGCAATAGCGCAGCATGGCATGCGCGGGCTTGTGGGTGCCCCACTCCTATATGTATGATACTACTATAGATCGGAGTGTAACGTTGGTAATACAAAAAAAAAAAACGCAAAAATATACCTATACCAACATCCCCACTATTAGAGTGTTTTTGATGCGCCTACAAGGAAGATACATTCAATTTCGATCGAAATAGATTCAATTTTTCATAACTTAACGCTTTCGTAAACATATTAGCACACTGATCATTCGTTCCACTATAAACAGGATCAATCTTATCTTCGCTTATTTTTTCGCATATGAATTTGTATCGAACATCGATGTGCTTAGTCCTTTGATATAATTCGGGATTTCTTGTTAATTTAATTGCACTTTGATTATCAATGAATAATGTAGTAGGTTTAGCACACCCATGCTCGATATCGCTTAACAATTTACGAAGCCAGATCGCTTCTTTTGATGCCTCGCACGCCGCAATGTACTCAGCTTCGGTGGTACTAAGGCTTACAGAATCTTGACGTCTCGAAGACCAAACGATACAATTTTCATTTAACATAAACGTATATCCGCTGGTTGATCTGCGTGTCTCGAGATCGCCGGCATAGTCCGCATCGGAAAAACCAATCAGTGAGCTTTTGCCTTGTACTTTACGATACAATAATCCGAACGACCGCGTTCCTTTTAAGTATCTCAACACACGTTTAGCTGCTCGCCAATGCGGTTCATCGTAATTATCAAGATATCTACTTAAGACTCCAACTGCATATGCAATGTCCGGGCGCGAAATAATTGTGATATATAACAGTGATCCTATAAGCTCGCGATATGGAACTTTCAAATTACTAGGAACGATCGGACTTACTAATTTTTCATTTGTATCAGCTGGGGTTTTTACGGTGTTTGCATCAAGCATATCAAATTTAGTTCAGACTTTGTTTATATAATTTTCTTGATTAATGAAAATTAAATTAGGTTTGCGAGTGATTTGCATGTCAATAAAGAAATTTTGTTTAAAAATCTTAACAAGCTTATTCAAAACATTTTGCTCACGACATAGTAACAAACTGTCGTCTACGTAGAGCGCTAGATAAACTTTCGATCCATCGCAATACCCGGTATGTACGCATTTATCAGCGTTGCTTTGAATGTAATTATATTTCTTTAGGCAATTGTTGAACTTATCGTTCCAACAGTGACCAGCTTGTTTCAAACCGTATATGGCTTTATTTAACTTTAATACGCAATTTTTCGATGAAACATTAAGACTTTCCGGAATACGCATATACATAGTTTCGCTCAGTTCGCTGTTAAGGTACGCTGTGCTTACGTCAAATTGTAAAGAAGACAAATCTTCTTGAACTACGATTGACAGTAGTGTTCGCACCGATTCGTAACGCACAACAGGTGAAAAAACTTCACTATAATCGATGCCTGCTTCTTGAGAGAAACCTTGAGCGCAAAGACGCGCTTTGTATTGTTTATCGTTGGGTTTCGCATCTTTGATTTTAAATACCCATTTGTAACCTATTGGTTTTCTTCCTTGCAGAAATTTCACGATATCCCACGAACGATTTTTCGCGTGTGCATCTAACTCTTTATCGATCGCCTGTTTCCACAATTTGGAATCTTTACCGTTTACAGCTTGTTTGTATGTACTGGGCGTATCGAGGTACTCACCGCGCGCTATGACGCAATCGTATCGATTTGGGACGGCGCAAGTTTCCTCGGGGTCGCAGACTGTATCCAGTCGGATAGTCGTTTTCAGGTTCAGAGAGCTCATCGCTTACATCGTTTATATGCTCGTCGACCGCGGGATCGTCATTCGCGTTCGCGTTTGCGTTCTCATCGTCACTCTCCCCCGAGTCGTTTTCGGGCGGGACGTCAACATCGTTGTTATCTATATGTTGTTCTGGAGGAGCATCAACATTGACGTTCCCTCCGACAACGAGCTGTTCTGATTCAGTGTCAAAAAAATTTTCGACCATGAACGTAGACGGATTTTTAGCGCCTTCGGAAAAATTTTCATCAAAAATAACATTGCGTGAAACAGTTATTTTACCGGTTCTCAAATTGAACAATCTATAATTGGCAGACTCGTTTTCATAACCAACCAAAATTAATTTTTCTGATTTCGCGTCCCATTTCTTGCGAGAAGCAGTGGGAACAAGAACGTGCGCGTCACAACCGAAAACTCGTAAATGCGATAAATTAGGCTTTTTATTTGTCCACATTTCAAAAGGCGTTTGTGTTCGCGATCTAGCACCACACGTTCTGTTCAAAATATACACGGCTGTGTTTACAGCTTCTCCCCATAGTCGATTAGGTAGATCGCGCGCTAATAACATCGTGCGAGCGCATTCAACAATGGTTCTCATCTCTCGCTCTGCTCGTCCGTTTTGCTCTGGGGTATACGGAGACGAAGTGTAATGCTTAATACCTCTTTTGACCAAAAAATTCTTAACGTCGTCATTTATATATTCTGTACCGTTATCCGACCGAATAATTTTTATGTCTTTATCAAAATGATTTTTAACATGCATTACTTCGTTTTTAAGAGCTTCGGATGTATCGCTTTTATGCTTTAAAAGATCAACGCTGCGAAAGCCAGTGGTGTCATCGGACCACAAACGTCGGAAAAAATGATATCTCCCGGCGCAATGTTGACATTTTTATCGTCTTTCTTAAAAGGTAATTTCGATTGTTTGCCGCGTGGGCAGTCCTCACAAAAAAATTTGCTCTCACCTTTTATGGCGACACCGGAAACCGCGTTGTTTTTAATCATAGTGCCAATTGAATTCACGTTTACGTGTCCCAAGCGTTCATGCCATAATTTTATTGATGCCGTACAAGCATAATTTACTTCAACTGTTTTTGACTTAATCCACATTTTAATGAGATTATTGCGTTGAACCGAACCTTCCGCGACAACTTCTTTTTCTTTAGAAAAAATTTTAGCTTGTTGGCCACTGAGTACATTGGAATGACCATTTGCCGTGCATACTCCCGTCGAGAGCAAATTTTTCTTTAAGGACGGAGTATACAGAACATCTCGCCGTCGAGCCATTCACCATTAACTAGACGCGATATAAAAATTTTACCATGACCTTCCACTGGAAGCTTAGTATCGTCGCCGAGGTAAACAAACTCATTTTGTAAAGGCGTAAATTCGGAGAACCAGTCGCGCCGGCAAGAATAGTGTCGAGAAGCTCCACTATCAAGGAGCCAAAGGTAATCGTCGCCTGTTTCATGGAACCAACTCGCGTCATGACTTGTATAACAAACTGTAACTTCGGACTTTTTCGACGAAACAACAAACGCGCTATAGCTTTTCGAATTCTTGCCTTCCGCGGAATCTTTTCTCTTCTTTTTGTTTTCACGGTTATTATCGCTAGGCTCTTTCGAATTTTCTTCTTTTTTCTTTAATTTATTCCAATTTCTCGCGATATGGCCACGCTTTTTACAATAATTACAAATTATATTACTCTTACGTTTTTTAGCTTCTTTGCCGTTGCTTGGCTGGCTCTTATTACCGCTGTCCTTGGAGATGCTGGTTGTAGCCAGTGCACTACTCACATTGTCCATGTTGCTTAAATGGGCTTCCTCTCGAAGAACCCTTTCTCGTAGCTTAGCCAAAGTCTGCTCAGATTCAGATACGCTATCCCATGCCGAAATGAACTAGCTGTACTTAGATGGTAGGGTTCCGAGAATCTTGGCCATGATCATAGCGTTGGATACATTTTCTCCGATTTCCTTGAGTTGACAGGCTAAGTTTTCTATATTCGCTATATGTAGGGCAGCAGAATTACTTGGCGTCATCCTGTACTCGTGAAATTTCGTCAACAAAGTCAACTTATTTGCAGCACTTTTCTGCTCGTGAATTGCAGAATGTTTCACCCACATCTCGTTTGACGAAGTACACTTGATGAGGTAACCGAGCTGCGTATGATCGATGGTGGTTGAAATAATTGCCTTCGCATCCTTCTTTGTCCATTCTGCTATCTTCTCAGCATTGCCTGTTGTATTATCCTGTGCTGGCTTGGTTTCCTTGCCAGTCTCTATCTCAAGAAGACCTTGAGCTACGAAGATTGTCTGCATTTGAAATTTCCAAAGTTGGAAATTTTGACCGTTACATTTGGTCACCTGAAATAAGTTAGAAAAACTAGATATATTGTCGGTCATGTTTAACCTTTCCTTGCACTTGGCAAGAGACGCGACAGGAAAAAAAAATACTAGGAGAACAAAACTTATGGTATGCGGCTTGCTCGAATAAACGAGATAGAGCAATCGAGACGAGAAAAAAAACGCTCGCTCACGACACACAAACACGATGCACTCACTATCTCACACCATGGAGAAAAAACAAAACCTTCCTAGGGCTAAAACGTAATCTGGGCCCATCTGGGTCGCCAACCTGTTGGTATGCGAGGAGGATAGGTATGAGAGACTTGAGGCAGACCAAATAAATATATGTTAAGTATATTTATTATATAAAATGTATTAGTGTACAAAAGAAAAAAGGCGGGCGAGATGCTCACAGGTCGAGCGCCGCAACGGATCTGTAGGTATTAGTATAGGTACCGCAATAGCGCAGCATGGCACGCGCGGGCTTGTAGGTGCCCCACTCCCATATGTATGATACTACTATAGATCGGAGTGTAACGTTGGTAATACAAAAAAAAAAAAAACGCAAAAATATACCTATACCAACAAGAGGGAAAATAACACAGCTCTTATAGGAGAAATCTTGTTTTTATTTTTTTTTGCACTTAAAAAAGTTGTTAATTCCATGTTACTGACATAATGAGAGTTACGTAGTTATTTTTTTCCTTTGGTGAATTCGTTTATGAAGGTTGAAACAGCGTTTTGAACGTATACGGAGTGCCGTTAACCCTACTTTGAGCTGTTTGTTTATCTCTGAGCATCAACAGCAGTAGGGTTATAAACGGCACTCCGTATACGTTTAAAACGCTGTTTCAACCTTCATAAACGAATTCACTAAAGGAAAAAAATAACTAGGTTACTCTCATTAAGTCAGTAACATGAAATTAACAACCTTTTTAAGCTCATATCAATATCTTTTTAAGTGCGAAAAAAAAATAAAAACAAAATTCCTCCCATGAGACCTGTGTTATTTTCCCTCTACATTAGTCATATATATACCGAGGTCACGTGGTAGAGGCATAATGCCAATACCTATAAACGGTCCCTATACGGTCCGCAGACTCAGCAAAGATGGGGTACTGTAGCTAAGAGAAAAATGGCATCACACTAACACAAATGTAGTATTCATGATTTCCTGACGTCAGTGTGACGGATATGTTGTCACATAAGAAGTAAGTCCACATTACTGTATACCGTCGTCACTTATTGCCGTAGTGTGTCAGTGACATGAAATTACCATTTCAGCGTTGGGTGAAAAGGATTCCCGCAGTGAAAGTTACGGTCAGTAACATGAAATTTACTGTCACTAATATACGAATATATTTAGTATTGAAGAAGCAAATAGGCAGAGAAGGTGGGGGTATTCCAGAGGTTCTCATCAATGCTTCCCAATGTGACTGGCAAGCTTGCGGAAAATAACGCAAGGGCCAATCACCAGGCGACCTAGGACGCTTACTGGTGGCTTACTTACTTAACAATAAATCAAAAAATAACGCAAGCGCCAATCCCCGCACAACCTGGGGTGCTTACTGGTCACTTACTTACTTAACAATAAATNCACCAGGCGACCTAGGACGCTTACTGGTGGCTTACTTACTTAACAATAAATCAAAAAATAACGCAAGCGCCAATCCCCGCACAACCTGGGGTGCTTACTGGTCACTTACTTACTTAACAATAAATCAAAAAATAACGCAAGCGCCAATCCCCGCACAACCCGGGACGCTTACTGGTCGCTTACTTAATTAACAATAAATAAAATAAGGCATGCGCCAATCCCCGTACCACCTGGGGTGGTTCCGGGTCACATTATTTATTATTGAAAAGCATCAAATAATAATTCAAGCGCGAATTAAGCGCAACCAGTAGTGGGCAGTAAGCGTCCTGGGTTGTGCGGAGATTGCCGCTTGCCTTATTTTATTTATTTTAGTAAGTAAGTGACCAGTAAGCACCACGGGTTGTGCGGGAATCGGTGCTTGCCTTATTTTATTTATTGTTTAGTATGTAAGTGACCAGTAAGCGTCCCGGGTCACCTGGTGATTGGCGCTTGCGTTATTTTCCGCAAGTTTGCCAGTCTTATTTGGAAGCACCGATGAGAACCTCTGGAATACCTCCTCCTTTTCTGCCTATTCGATTTTCCTAAACTACATACATAGATTGGTATGTTAGTGATAGTAACTTTCATGTTACTGACCGTTACTTTCACTGCGGGAATCCATGGTATAATAAATACATAAGGTGGGCTCTTCAGCCACCGAACCGATCAACCAATCAGGAGGCTTGGAACAAGCGACCTTTCATATTGAATTTTCCACCAATGAGCGTAGAGAGCGCATTGTTTAACTACTTACACTTTATTGCTGAAAATAAATACAACTCACCTCGAAAAGCAGTATTAAATTAAAATCTTCGTACGTACGATAACGTAAATTAGATTGCCAGAGATGAACAAAAAAACTGACTTCTGATGTTAAAATTCTCATGAAAAAAAAAAAAAAAATTGTAAAATTTGTTTATTAAAATATTTAATAAACTTTATTTATTGTATATTTTACAAATAATCAGATGATTATACATATTTATGTTTATACATAAAACAGTGCACCTAACAAGTTTCAAGCGTGTTGTTTATCGAGGAAATTCCCAACTGAAAGAGATTCATGCGTTATCTTTTTATATTTATAACAAGGCTATTTATTTCCCAAACAAATAAATGAGCCAAAATTAAACATGCACCTGCCTGTGCCATTTGTCATTTAATTGAATCAATATGTTTTTGTATGGAAGAAAGGTAAACCGCAGTGTGAGCATTTAATTTGTATTTATTTCTTGGTTATTATTTAATAGTTCCTCAGAATGAACTCACGCATCACATGTTCATATTGTAAACTTGATATCATTTGTAAATTAAATATTTTTAAGGTTACATTTATATCATCATTTGTATTAAACTTCTATTTATTTTAGGGTTACATTTTTGTAACTACACGTGATCAACAATGCCGCAATAGAAAATTTTCGTGAAAATTAAGTATGATTCGTTTGAAATGGAGCATGACTTTTGTTTAAGTAGAACATAATGCGTAATCTCATAGGTACATGTTTATACTTATCGATTGAAATGTGGTTATGTTACGTCAAGGAAAGCAGCCTACTTAGGGCCTACCAAACGCCACCTGATGCTGCCAACGTAGGACCTCAGTTGGCAAGAGAAGCAGTCTAAGTAGGTCATACTTATCGCCTAATATAACAATTTCCGTTCGGGCAATTACGGATATATATTGTTACGGGGTGTACAACGCGGATTGACGAGGCGGAGTCTCTCCACTTCGACCGGGCCTGTGTTGCCCGGATACCCAACGGTGACACTCCCTGTAAAATATTTTGCGGGTCTCGTTCGCCGAAATACCGCTGCGGGATTACGGTATCGAGACGACCTTGAACGTCGTCGCCTCTTGCGACGACTTTGACACGGCACAAAGGGGGATCGGGCACACACAGAAAGGAAGTAGCACTCGCGGATATTTTTTTTGTTAATTAAAATGTATATTCAAGGAGTACGAAATAATTACAAGAAAATATTCGCGGATGTGTGTGTGTGTGCGTGTGTGTGTTTCCTCGCACGTCGAGCGCGATTGCTCGACGAGCTCGCGGCGCGAAAACGCAGACCGAGCAGACCTACACGGGCTAATTTAGGGCCGCTGCCCTTTACAACAGACTGCCTGTTGGTAGGTACTTACGCGGGGCGGGAAGGTCGCTTCTCACAGCTGCCTTGGATAGGCCGAACTAGGTGTAGTAGGTGTGATCTCGCAGAGGCCAGTAGGCGTCCCTACTGGCTGTGTGTGGAGATCAAGGTCGTCAGACCTGGACTTGGTCTGCCCTTGTCGTCGGGTTCCAGAGCCGGATCACGACACCAACACTTTCCGTGGCGTTGACTTCACACCACCACTTCTCACAGGAACAAAAAAACGAAAGAAAATGCAACAGGAGACGGAAAAACTCGCTTCGCGCGCGTTCGCTGGCCCAAGCTAATCTGTCTCTCCTTTCTTCCTTTCCTGGCTTTCCTCTCTTTTCCCTTACCCCTACTTTTCTACTTATGTCCCTTGAACTCTTTTTCCCCCTTTCTCTACCCGCCCTAGCCTACTAACTTGGCCTAACGGTGGAGCACCGTTACAATATATTGTACGTGACGGAACCTTAGAGCATAATATATATATTCCTGGAGGGAGCATACAATGCTTCGGCCGTGAGACTAACAAACAGAGAGAGGACCCGTAAAGCAGGATATGCTTTCTCTCTCTTACACTCCGATGATTGGCTAGCCCCCTTCCGTGTATACAGTAATAGTCGTTTCTAAGAGTGGAGCTGGTAGGAGAAAAGAGCATATATACCCTATCAAAAACTTCAATGCTGAATCAATGCTGAATCAACGTTGATTTTAGCGTTGAATCAACGCTGAAGCAACGTTGAATCAACGTTGATTCCATGAATGACGGAACACTGAAATCGGTCGTAATTTACATTGTTGATTCAACACTGATTAAACGTTGAATCCGCGTTAATTCAGCGTTGATCAAAACGTTAAAATTAAATTTTAAAAAATTACAAAGAAGTATTATAACATTTGGAGCAGATATATTTACGTGTATGGAGGTACTATCCGTATGGTAACACCAAAACAGGGGGGTTTAGTTACTTGATGTTCAATTGTATTGAATACGCATTATATTTTTCTATTATTAAATCAACGCTTATTCAACGCTGATTCAACGTTGAATCAGTGTTCATTCAACGTTGAATCAGTGTTCATTCAACGTTGAGTCATTGTTGAATTAACAATGTAAATTACGACTGATTTCAGTGTTCCGTCATTCACGGAATCAACGTTGATTCAACGTTGGTTCAGCGTTGATTAATCGCTAAAATCAACGTTGATTCAGCATTGATTCAGCATTGAAGTTTTTGATTAAGTATAGCTATACCTTCATACCCCTCTACCTCTTCAGCCAATATTTGGGAGTCTTGGGTTGAGACTTGGGACTCAATAATTTGAGAGTTTCGCGCGAGCACGTGGGCGAGGATTCGAGTAATAAGGGTCCCTACAGGAAATATATGGCTGTATTTTTTGGCCATAATTTTTGCCTATAATTTTATCTATAATTTATGGTTAAAATTAATAGGCATAATTTTCGGTGCATATTATAGCCAAAAAATGTGGCCATAAAATGTTGTCAAAAAATGATCAAAAAATTTAGCCGTAAAATATCGCCAAAAAATGACTAAAAAATTTGTCCATAAGATATTACCAAAAAATGCCATAAAACAAAGTAATGGTTACTACGGTTGTAGTTGGTGTTTACACCCTTGTCTGAATGTCCAGCAAGGCAGAGGTCGCAGCATCAAATATGTAAACTTAGACGTTAGTTCAATATAGTCTTTCATGCACTGGAATCACTTACCGAAAATGATGGAAAAGGGATAAAAGGTGTTAAAAAAGTTAAAGTTTTAGGAGATTTACCAAAATTTAACATTGTAGATGGATTTGTTCCTGACATTTTGCATTGTAATAATTTAGGAAATGGGGAAAGATTTTTAAAGTTTTGGATTGATTCAAACAAGTTACCATATTCTTTACAAAAGGAGGACATAGATAAAATTAATTTGTACTTGCAAGATATAAAGCTTCCTAACCAATTACAATGATTATCTCGTAACATTGATGACCGATTTAAATATAAAGGGGTAGAATATGAAAATTGGATTTTGTTTTTAAGCGATACGATTTTAAAGGCTTTCCCAAAATTTCAGCCTCATGATAATCACTGGAATTTGTTTGTCAAAGGTTAATATATTTTAATGCAAGATAGTATAACCCAAGCAGAATTACAGCACGCGCATGAACTTTAAACAGCATTTGTTATAGAAACAGAAAGATTGTATTCACAAGGCATCATGACGTATAAAGTTCACCTACTCTTACATTTGACATCAAGCGTAGTGAACTGGGGACCAGCGTTGACTCATTCTGGTTATTGTTTTGAAAGTGGAAATGGCGATATTGTTCAAATCGTGCATGGGGCAAAAAGTGTGTGGCGCCATTTACCAGCCGAAGCTCAAAACAAGCTTCTCGGTGGAAGCAACTGCTCATCCCGCGCAGAGATTAGCAACGCACGTCAAACAGCGCGCTCTCTCCGTCTCTCTCTTTCACCGCAGCGCCTACCTTTAGGTAGCCAGCGCTGCTGCCACTCCACACTGGACTAGCGACTGCAACGCACGCTTTTCGTATCAAGTTGTAACTCAATAAAGAAATGTAATTTTACTTGTACGTCGTGCCTCGTTTTCTTTCACGACCTGCTTCGCACCTCCGACATCCTCGAGCACCGGAGAATAAGCTCCCTCACGGCCTCCATTCTCCAAAGGTGTAACACGTCCAATTAGTAAAGCAATTTCGATGCGACAGTGCGTATTATATACTTACAAGAATTTTTAAAAATTGAAAAGCCGGAGTCGTCTGTTTTAGACTACGTTTCTTATTTGGACCAAAAGCATGCAAAACATAGTTTGAAAGTTGCTAATGCTAGATATTTTGGAAAACATTATCCAACGAAAACAGAAATGATTAATGAGCTTTCTTTATCATTACATGCTCGGGCATATAAAAATATGGTTCAAAACAGGTGTTTATTCACTTCGTGTAATACAAGCAGATTCAGATCAGACAACTCTTTTGCGATAACCATAGATAAATGTTATGTAAAACTGGTTGAATTCATAGTAGATCCTGTTCAATCGTTGGAATATACGTTTTGTTATTTAGTAGAAGTTGAACAAAACAATAATCCATCGAAGAGAATTATCAGCGTGTCTAACGTTTTAACACCGATTGATACAAACCGTATACACAAAGTTTGTGTGCATCTTGTTTCAGATGTTCTTGATGCTGAATACATATGTGCTGTTCCCAATCTGTACTACGTTTGAAAAAATGCCTACTGTTAGTATACAATGAAATAAAAAAGTAATATAGCATTTATAAGTTTAAGTTTTTTTATACTGCAATTGTATGCAAGTAGTTGTTTTTGTATTGTACATGAAAAGGCACAGTAAAATATACAGTAAGAAATTATGTGAAAGTAATGTATTCTTATATTAATTATTAGCTTGAAATTATTACCCTCATCAGTATTTTTAATTTGTCAATTGTTCCTACATTACTCTGTACCGATTAAAATTATACTCGGTAAGTCACGGTTACGTACTATTGCTTCTTGGTACTCTACGCGTGAGAATATGCCAAAAATGAAAAGTTTTTTCGTATAAAAATTACGGCCATAATTATTAAGCTAATGTTTTGGTCACTTTTTTTGGCAAAATCTTATGGCCACATTTTTCGGACATATTTTTTGGCAATAATATGCACCAAAAATTATGTCCATTAATTTTAGCCATAAATTATGGATAAAATTATGGGCAAAAATTATGGCCAAAAAATACAGCCATATATTTTCTGTAGGGTGTGTACGCAAAAGTATGTTTAATACCACTTTAATGCTATAACGTTGAGCTCATTGTACATTACTTAATAAAGAGAAACTTAATGTAAATGTTACTTGGAATAATGTTAATAATTATACATGGTGATCAAGCGTGGCATCGCTTCCCGTACGCCAGCGCGTGTGAGAGAGAAAGACCTTGACTGAACTAGTCAAAGTCCTCCCTCGGCACCAGCGCTTGCTTGCGACGATGGCATGTCGTCGGCGGGCTGGGCTGAGACGCTACAAATATATATATATATAACTCAAGCTCTAGTGACATACGGTTTATATATTTCATCTATTGCAAATCCTAGAAGTCAATGATGCTGAGTGGGCTGCATGCACCGATTGGTATTTTTTTTGCAGCTGTAGACCTGGATCGAGTCCCGACTGGGAAATTTTTTTTCTTTTTTTATGTTACAGCGTACATTGTCATTGAATTATTGATCGGAAAAATATCGTCAGGGACATTCTTCTCTACAATTTTAACAATTTCTGTGAATATATTTTTTTTCCTTTGCAATACATTCTAAATACTTTTTCAACAAACTTGCAAACTGCTATAATATTCAGTGATAGCAAAATCAGATGACCTCTTTTTTTATTTCTGTCAAAGCCGAATGACTAGGTTCTGAAGTGAGCGTCAAAGGACATTGGTAACATTTTGTTTTATTTCAATATTGTTCGAATAACGAAACCAGCAGAGTGACCTACGACGTTGTCTATATATTTTTTTCTTGTTCCTTTTTCCTCCAGGCATCAGACGCCTTGGTTTGAAGCTCGCGCTGAAACTAGCCTCTAAAATTGCGTCCGTAAAATAGACACACACACACACACACACACACACACACACACACATATATATATATATATATATACATTACTTGTGTGTGTGTAACAGCCTTTGAAGAACGCACAACCATGGACATATAAGAATTAGACTGCTCGTTCTTGTGTACGGCGCTGAAGCACAAGTAGAAAGAGAAACAACATTGAACGTGTATATATGTCTCTCTCTCGCACGTTGCCAACGGAAGGGTCAGTAAACTAAGGCCAGCTGACGCAACCTCTCCACCGTTGGCAACGTGCAAGAGAGACAGGTATGCACGTTCGATGTTGTGTCTCTTTCTACTTGAGCTTTAGCGCCGTAGATAAGAACGAGCAGTCTATTTCTTATGTGTCTATGCGCACAACGCAGTGTGTGTTTGAACACGTGTTTGCGACACTGATAAAGACAGTAGTAGGAGTAGTAGTAGATTTTTATTGGCTTAGAGAAAACATACAGCCACTGAGTAGTATAATAAAGACAGCACAGTCTACAGTGGCAGTCGACAATTGCCTGTCAAAACCACTAAGTACAATTTATTCCAGTTTCTTTATCTTCATCTCACGTTTATTTAATTTTTAATCACAAGTATAATTAAAGTTCAATTTACGCCAAGTACAGAGAATAGTAGTAGCGGCCTGATGCTTGTTTGCTGTTGTAACAAGTTTTCGTCTGTTTGTTGTGGAACTATAGTAGATCGTGAATGTCGAAAACTTAGACCTCACAGTGTTCTCTAGACGTAAGAAAAAAGAGAATTTAAAGCCTTTTAGGCACTGCTCTAGAAGTTGTACTAGTGCATATTCTTGCAAATTACCCTGAGGATTAAGACAGTGGTGGTGAACGAAAGCATAGTAGGAGAGGATAACAGAGTTAAATAGGAGTTGTTGCCACTAGACAGCACCTTAAGTAGGAACCTGCTTGTAGTAGTACAATAACGTGAGTATTTATAGTGATTACGTTGCTGTCACTTCAGCTTCAAACTTGCAATATTGACTTGTGTTGTATGTGCTTGTTCTTTCCTTTCACTTTGTCACCCCAACGGAAAAAGTTAGTGTGAAAAAAAGTAGCCAACCGTAACTTTCTGTGATGTAATGTACAGTTTGGTTGGATTTCGGACCACAGTTACAGTTTGTTACGTTTTGTTACGTTTGATTATAGTCAACTACAACCCAACACATTGTCTTACGATTCGTTACATTTTATTATAATTCTAAAAAGACACTTGAATCTCGTGAAAAAGCAACTGTAGTAAACTCTAATAAACTGTTAGGAAGTGTTGTCATCTGTAATGTTTCATAACAGCTTACAGTTTTTTGCAGTTTATGACACTTTTTTATATTTTATTATCATTGATAACTTTTAGACACATTTCCTTACATTTTCGAATAAAATTTGCCTGAAATGAAAAAAACCTTGAGTAACTATTATGAAAAAGTATAAGTGTAACAGCATGTGGTAAATCATGTTAAAATGTAAGAAAATGTAAAAAAACGTAACACAACAAAATAAAGTGTAATAAACGTCCGAAATCCGTGAGACTATTACAGTTCCTTACATTTTCTTACATTTTCTTGCGGATTACGGCATATTATTACACATGTTCACGTTTTCTAACATTTTGTTACGTTTTCAAATTTCCGCTGGATAGCGAGACGTGTGTGTACTTTGCTGTCCAAGTAGCTCATCCAACTTTTACTGCATCAGTGGAACTCATGATACTTCAGCCTCAATTTAAAGTAAAGACTATGCCTAGGTATTTACTTAAGGGCCTAAAAAATACAGTGATAGTAACATCTCTGTATGTGCTAAAGCTTTCATCTTTTTTGTTAACCATTAAAATATCTATTCTCAGTGTGTATTTTATATTGAGGTTTGGTATGAATGGTAGCAGCTTAGATTGATGGATCTGAGTAAGTCGTAAAATGTGAGTAGGTGCATACGTACATTTAGATTACTGGCTTTTATAAAGGCATACATTTTCTCAGCTTGATAGTTATGTTAACTTCTAGACTAACCAAAACTAAATTGTTACTGTGTTACTACAGGGCTGTTATATATAGTACTGGCAGTACTACAGTTTTTAAGTCTTGGGGCTATACTGAATGCTTACCTCTTGCCTGCAATTTTGTAGTACAGTGCCTTCTAACTTGTTTCAAAGATATATGTACTACTTCTTAAAGATGAAAGTTAAATTTCACTGATGCTGTGAAGCCAGTGCCTATTTAGATACGTTCCGTGTAAATAAACGGGTAAAAATGTTGCATGGGTATTCTTGATTTTTGAACTTGATTGACATCGCTGATAAAGAGAAAAATATTTAAAATTTTGAAAACTGAGTCTGTCGTTAAATAAGCGTCTTAAACTTGTTTCGCTTGTTTCATCAATATCTCAATATATTAAATAAAAATACCAGCGTGTAGAGCGTAAAATTTCCTGTTGATTAGGTCTCTTGGAGTGTGTGGTCAGAGCAGATCCTATTTATGCAGTGATGCGGGAAGAGAGACAAGGGGGTATAAAGCAAAAGCCGAGCAGGCAGAATCAAATGTGTTTTTTTCAGCATACTGGTAGCGCTCATCATTTTTTGTAAGTCCAAAAAAAACTTTTAACGTCGTAAAAAATATACTGTTTGCGATATATCCAAATCGTATATCGTATATCGATGTACCGATGAAAAATGAAAAAAATATCGGCCCGATATATCGTCAGAAATATATCGGTGTTTCCGATGTATCGATATATTTTACCCACCCCTACATTCCTGTAGGAGAGTCGCATTGGCGATGTAGACAGTTCGTCCCCGATCGCTGAGTAGATGAGAGTTAAAACTCATTCTTCGCATGAACTCATGCCAATCCGTCTGTATGTATACCCCTACAACTCCGCGCTGGCGTTATTCTTCTTCATCCGGTGCATGGCATCCTTCAAAGTAATCCCCATTTGATTGAATAACACAGTTCCAGCAATGTTTTCACTTCTCGAAACAGTCCCGGAACTCACTTTTAGGGATGGCCTTGAGTTCTCTCATCGCATTATTCTTAGGCCGCGGGCACACGGAGAGCGTAACGCGTACTGCGTAACCATTTGAGCCCATGAGAGTGAGAGAAATTCGCGTCCTTTACCTCTCTCTCACTTTTATGGGCTTAAATGGTTACGCGGTATGCGTTACGCTCTCCATGTGTCCGTGGCCTTAACCATCGTTTTGTTATCAAATCGCTGTCTTTTAAGTGGTTTTTTCAGTTTTGGAAACATCCAATAGTTACAGGGGGCTATGTCAGGAGTGTATGGAAGTTGTTGCAGTAATGCAATACTGTGTTTAGTCAAAAGCTGTTGCACAAGATTCGATGAATGCGCTGGCGCATTATCGTAATGAAGGAGCCAGTCACCATTTGACCAAAAGTTCGTGCGTTTTTTTCTCTCTGCTTCACGAAAATATTTTAAAACTTTTACGTAAAATTCTTATTAATTGTCTGACCTGTCGGTGCATATTGGTAGTGCACAACACCTTCTCAATAAAAAAAAAATCAACATTGACTTAACATTCGACTTCGACTTTGACGTGCTTTTTTTTGGTCTTGGCGATACAGAGGGTTTCCACTGAGAAGACTGATACTTTGTTTCAGGATCATAACCATAAACTCATGACTTATTACAAGTACTAACGTTTCTAAGCAAAGTATAATCATTATTGACCATTTCTAAGTGGTCCTACGCGATTTCTTAGTGGAGCTGTTTTTTCTCTGTGCTAAGCAATTTCGGTATGAATTTCGCACACACGCGTGTCATTTGTAAATTTAAGGTTAAAATTTCCCAAACAATAGTTTTTGGTATTCCAAGGTCTTCTTCTTGTTTCTGCACAGTCATACGACGATCTTGTGCGATCGCAAGTCGCACTCGCTAAATATTATTCAATATTTTTGTTGACCAAAACGAAGATCACTATCAACAGAAGTACGGCCTTCTTTGAAACGATTAAATCACTCTTTTATTCGTGTTTTGCTCATACACTCATTTCCAAAAGCCTTTTGCATCATCTGAATAGTTTCAGAACTCGTTTTGACTGAAAGCAAAATTTACTGCAAATTTGTTGATCTTGCTTTTCAGTCATTTTTAACAATCACGAAATCCGGCAAACTCAAAAATAACTTTGTAAACAAAGACGCGCTGTGCATGAAATATGCGTCCGAAAGGTATCAACGAGCAACCGCTGAGTTCGTAAGGCTTTACTGTTTACGTTCAGGCACCACAGAGGTCGCTCGAACACTGTGGCGCGGAGTTGTAGTGGTAAGCCCGATACTTTCCGGACAGACCTCGTATACTTCGTAGTACCCATAAAACCGTGACTCGCACTACAAAGGTGTAAGAACTATTGTGTGCTTGTATTAATAAAGTATACAAATAAACATTACAATATATAACACTATTTATTCACACATACACACAAATCTTTTCCGGCTTCTCTGCGGGCTTGATGAAATATATGTATACTTCGATAGGTTATGGGCCTAGGCCCTAAGCTCCAGATGTTGTGTGTAGAAATTTGAAACGGTGAAAGTGGTTGTTAAGTACTGTGTGCAATTGGAGCGTAAGTGATGTATCATTGAACCACAGCCGAGGATCTGAAAATCAAAGAGATTAGGAAATTCGATGGCACCAGCTTCCAGTCATGGAAATTTCAAATTACGTAAATGTTGAGAGCCATCAACGTGGAAGGAATAACGAGTGGTATCGAAAAAAAATTAGACCCAACCGAGGAGCCAGGAGAGGAAAAAGTGTGGAAGAAAAATAATGCCCACGCTTTGCTAGTAATATCGTCAGCCATGACTGATGATCAGCTTGAAACTTTCTCAACTTGCGAAACCATGTAGGAGATGTGAAAAAAGATCAAACTTATCCAGGAGCCAAAGTGTGAAACAAATGAACTAGAGTTTTTACAGAGATTCCATCAACTAAGATTGGAAGAAAGGGAGTCCGTGATTCAATATACATCTCAAAAAAACAAAATTTGGCACAGCAATTCAAGGACTTAAAAGAAAATGTATCGGACGTGGCGGTTATGACTAAGATTCTTGGAGGGTTATCGCAAGTGTATAGTCCGTTTATATCGGCCTGGGACAGCATGGATATCGTTAAGCAGACGGTGGATTCAATGCAACAATGGCTTTTAAAAGAAGAAAAGCGGATGTTAGGCGAAAGGGCGATGGTTTCTGCTTTGTCATCAACAGTAGATCACATAAGATTCCAGAAACCAGATCAAAAGGTAAATAAAAAGATAAAAGTAACAAGGAGTTGTTATTATTAAGCAAGGTCACCTCCTGTTTGGAGATATTAGCTCGACGATAGCTCGGGCCTACCGTGGCAGCCGAGATAACCTACGTTGGCACAAGCTTTGCTTTTGTACTAACTCCAATGTATCAATGAAACGCGGAGCTATCTTGGATCCAGGTAGGGAGCCAATGTAGAGAAATGAGTGCAGAAAATATAACTCCAAAAAGGCATAAAAATGTAAACAATTATCATACTGCCAAATTAAAATAATTTTTTTTTCGTTTCTTAAATATTGGACGGTTTGTAGTTTGTAGTTCATTTAATCGTTAATTAATGTCAGCTACATTGAAATGTTCGTTACTATCTTTAGCTGCTCTACTCCCGTCCCACTCCATGCAATGTAGAAAGGCAGTTCCAAAAACAGACAAAACCATTTTTACAAGTTTAACGAGTTTACGTATTTAGGTTGCGTCGTTTTATAAAATACGCTACTCGGAACTCAAATTGCTCCAACACACGTATACATATATTTCGTACGACCATGATTGTACACTTGACACACTTTATATTTGTTGGAACGATGAAAAATATTACTTGTCAAGTGACAGTTAGTTTTTAATATATTATAGGTTACAGTACATCATTGAATTCGTGTAGACAAATTTTTCTGACATATATAAAGTGCCTTAAGTGTATCTGTGTATGTATTTATGCTTATACGTATAAGAGAAAGTGAGACTAAACATACATAGCTTGGCTCCCTAGCTGGCGCCAACCTCACGCTGTGTTTCATGTTCTAAAAATTTAATGTTGATCCGACCGAGGCAGCCTATCTTGGCTGAATCTTGCGAGCTCGGTAGCCAAGCTTACATTTTCGATCAGGCTAGCTACGGACTGTTGGAATGAAAAAAGATCAACAGATGTCAAGGTCAACAATTATAACAGTGTAAAGAAACCAAAGACGGCTAACTTATCCCAACACACAGAACCCAGTGGTAAACAAGGTAACAGCAACTACAAAAAAAAATCATAATAGTGGTTGTCAGGGAGCGTCTGAGCGCTTTCTGGCGCTTATGTTGTCACAAGCGATACGAGTTTGAATTTGGTAGCAGAGCAAGCCTGCGCCACCTTTGGGACGATAGGCGAGTAGAGTGGGGTCGACGCTTCGGATTTCTGGCTTGCCAGGGGTCTCCAAACATATTAGTTATAGGCGTGAATGGTTTCACACATACACGCCTGTTGGATCGACATATGTAAATACATGTGACGATAGAACAAGTGTCGAAGGAATTGGAGCTATTTTAACAAAACGATATGTTGAAGGCCAATGGCTGGATAGAAGACTGGAGAACGTACTGCACGAGCCTGGCTTTGGAAAGAACCTGTTCTCTACAAACGGTGTGACCAAAAAGGGGTTGAGAGTAATTTTTTAATGTGAAAATGTACAAATTCAACTCATTGTCACTGGAAACACGGTAACAGAGGGCGTGAAGTATTTCAAGGCTACATGCTGTATGTTCTTTAAGGTCATGGTTCAAGAGGCAAACCACTGTGGTGTGAGTCTGCAAAAGGTTCATGAATCCCTTGGGTTCGTGAATAAACAGGTATTTAAGAAAATGATTAAAGATTGCCTAAAGGTTGGACTGGAAAGAACTTAGGAAGATGGGGAGCAGTGTGAAGGTTTTTTTTATTTTTTATTTTTTTGAAAAAATGTATCGTACGCTGAACAAGAATTCTATATCTGTTAGTAAGTTCAGTCCAGGCTAATGTCTTTATATGGATCGTTGTGGCCCAATAACGAATCGCTTGGACCGAGAGAAGAAAAAGTCCACCAGTGGATGTGTAATTAAAATGGCTCATGGCCCTGTCATTTGGTTTTTAAGGAGGCAGCCCAGAGTGGCAACTAGTTCTACTGAAGCTGAGTACATATCAGCATTCTATGCCTCGAAGGAAATGGTATAGGCAAGAAGACTATTGACAAAATTCGAAATAGAATGTGCAGAGCCAACAAAATTGTATACTGATAATCTCGGTGCTGCACAGTTAGCGAGCAATCCCTTGAATATTAAAACACTAAACACATCGAAGTAAAGTTTTATTATATTAGAAACTTGATATAATCGAATCAACTTCAATTACTATACATTAACCCAAATCTACAAGTAGCAGACGCATTAACCAAGAATCTATCCAATTTTTTTTAAAATGAGACAGGATATCGGGATGGTTGAGAATGCTGTTAAATTAAAGGGAGTGTTGAAAATATTCACGCATGCATGGGTGCGTCAATGTTTCTAACAACCAAGAGTTCTCGCGCATGCGCACAACGGTTTTACTCTCTCTCCGACCAAGCTAGCAGTGGAGGGAGAGCTCCCCCTACCTTTACCTTTAACCCAAGCTCCCCTCGCTCTAACACCTTAAATATAATCTTATATCTTAGAGGGGTATGCTCGACGTTGGTCGAGCGGGCTACGTCTTTTGCCCGCGTATAGAATCTGACCAATATGCCATCGATCCTTCATCAATGCATTTTTTTTTTTTTTTTTTTTTTTATCATTCATTCAAGCGTCATTTTTTAAAACAGTCATTTTATTTATTAAATACTTTTTCGAAAAGCATCACATTTTTTGTTAAAAAATAATCTTTAGATCCCTTTAAATTCGATTAATAATTCAAATAATGTAATGTTAAACAGGAAATATTTTTTGGTATGTTTATAATAATATTTTTGACTTGTTTATAA
>NW_019379488.1:461813-472631 GCF_000648655.2 Copidosoma floridanum | reverse complement strand
AAAAAAAAAAAAAAAAAAAAAAAAAAAAAAAAAAAAAAAAAAAAAAAAAATGCATTGATGAAGGATCGATGGCATATTGGTCAGATTCTCTACGCGGGCAAAAGACGTAGTCCGCTCGACCAACATCGAGCATACCCCTCTAAGATATAAGATTATATTTAAGGTGTTAGAGCGAGGGGAGCTTGGGTTGAAGTTAAAGGTAGGGGGAGCTCTTCCTCCACTGCTAGCTTGGTTGGAGAGAGAGTAAAACCGTTGTGCGCATGCGCGAGAACTCTTGGTTGTTAGAAACACTGGGGTGCGTGTGTCGCTAGGTGATAATCGGTATAAGTGCTTCCTTGTGTTTATGTATGTTTGCTTGAAGGAGAGTCGCATTAGTGATGTAGTCAGTTCCTCCCCGATCGCCGAGTAGACGAGAGTAAAAACTTGTTCTACGCATGAACTCATGCCAATCCGTCTGTATGTATACATATATTTCGTAGTATCCATAAACCCGTGACTCGCACTACGAAGGTGTAAGAACTATTGTGTGCTTATATTAATAAAGTGTACAAACAAACATAATAAGATATAACACCATTAATTCAGACACACACGCACACCAATCCTTTCCAGCCTCTGCGGGCTGTATTCAACTTATATATATTTCAATAAAATAATTGGAATAATATCGTCTGTAGAACTTTTCTATTTTTCACCAATCAGGATTACGTTTAGCGTACCTTACCATCATTATTTATTTAGATGACTAATAATTATAGTTTTTTGATTTACTTAATAATATGGAACTTAATCCGTTGAGGAAAATTCATCGCAAATAATTATTTATAAAATTTAAACAGCGATAACATACAAAATCATCCGATTTTTCATCAATATAGTTAAATTATAGTCCTCCTCGAAATTATTTCATATTGCTCTAACCAATTTTTATCAACTGCACCCAGATTCAAATGCTAGAGGTTATAAAAAAAATAATTCATAGAAATCAACAAATGACTTGCGTGGCTCGATGATCACCAGCTATTTGCACGACCTACAATGTAAATATTCAAGTGGGCTTAAAATAGCTGTAATTGTTTCGCAAATTTCGAAATAGAACAGTTTTTGAATCTAATTTTTTTGGAAGATATACAAGCCATAATAGGTGCAATCATCCATATGATAAAACAAAATCTGAGGGCTTCAAGAATTCGTAAATGATTTAAGAAAAAAAAATTTTCGTGTAACTTTACCACTGGTATAACAAGTAATATTTATGATACGTGTGTATCATCAAATTTAGAAGCGATTACTTGAGATCGATTACGCCTCATTACTAGCCTCAAGATAAATGGAGGTACTGTTCCAAGTACTCTTTTTTCATTTATGTCCTTTTATGATAGTAAATAATTTTTTAATTGAATCTTGAAAATTCAAAACATTTAAGTTTAAATAAATTTTAAACTATTCGCAAAAATGAGAAAAATTCTTTCCCTGGGGTGTATATTAAACACACAATCTATTGTACTCTAGACAGTTGTTCTATCACTTGAGCTACCAAGAAGTCGTGCACTCACTCTCACACACTGTAGGTTCTGATAGATTTCATTCTTGGTTTTTGAGCTGTTTCAACCATAGCTCAAAATTCTCATCTTAAAATGGTAAGATTGGAAAATGATTTTCCCACTTGTAGATGAATTGAATATTAGAAGTTTTTGTGTAACTTAATCATCGACTTTAATTCTAAAACTTATATTTTTCGACTTTTCAACATTCAATTGAAAAATTATTCACCATTATAAAAGGACATAGCTAGACTGAGAGTGTTTAAAACAGTACCTTCATCTATATATGAGCCTATAAATTTTATGATACATACGTATCATAAATAATGCTTGTTATACCAGAGATAAAGTCACACAAAAACTTACAATATCTTATTTATCTACAAGTGGGAAAATCATATTCTAATTATATCTAACCAGTTTTTTTTCAAACATGAAAAACAAATTTTTTTCTCTAAATTTTTTACAAATACTTGATGCCTTCAGGTTTAGTATGTATACTGCTGCATGCATCAAGCAAAAGAATTATTAAAGAATTCCTTAAAAAATTTTTTATCAACTAACATTTATCATTACAACAACATATTATAATTTTAGACAACTTCGTTTAACTGTTTTGGAAAAATTAATTATTTATTTAACACACACTCTTAAGAGAGAGAGAGAGAGAGAGAAAGAGAGAGTTTTAAGAATTCACTGAAATTGAAAAATACATATTTAAGAATAATGTTTTAAGCATCTTATTTTATTCACAGCGTTCCTAGCTTTACCGTTTTTCAGATATAATAATAACAGTTAGTATATCTTTATTGTTAGAGAGGTAAGAATACAATTATTTTTTCATTCCTTAAATATTTTTTTTAACAGTGAGTTAACTTCTGCGTTGTATTAGAAAGTTATTCACATATTTCTTAAGAAATAAACGTATTGAACATAAATTTATAAAAACATAGTTACTTACCACCTACATATTGCGATACAACTCTCTTTACTGTATTATTTTTACAAATGTGTTAACATAACATGCATTCTTGTTTTAATATGTAGGACAGTCCATGAATAGACTACTGTTACGTTGGAAAACGGTAGCTTGCGGTGCACATGAGATATAAGAACGATTTATATTTGACTATCCTTAATTACTTATATTAGTGAGAGAAGAGTCTATCACCGACCGACTCGTTTTAACCCAACCCTCTTGACAGACTGCTCTCAACTCTTAGTTCTTATCTCCTCATCTTCCCTGCTCTTCTATCCTTAAAGGCCCAAACTAGGAGGAGCGCACGGACGTATAGCTGTATGCTATCGTACGTATTACGTCCCAGGCCGCGACGTCGTCATCCTTGACGGTGATCACTTTATTCTAGTGCCGTATTGTACATTTCCCTGCCCCTACGCTAACATAATCTTGCCGCCCGCTTAAGAAAAGTAAAAGTAATTCGAAATTAATTTACTTCATCAAATCTAAATTTTTCAATGATAAATTAAATTTTATTTTTTATTAATTTTATAATTTTGTAAAATGCATTTGTTTTGTTAAGTAATTTTATAATAAATAGGTTTGATGTATTTGTTTATTTGCAGTTTTTATTCGTATGATCCTGATAGTACCTCTTTCGAACATTCATACAATTAAATAAAAATAAAATAATCGATTTTTTCTAACACATTTCTTATGAACTAATTTAATTATTTGTAAAAGTAAGAATTGTTTTAGAGGTAGCACAGTAGTTTAGGTTGTGGTTCTTATGGCTCGGGAGCTTGGTAACACAGGCTTCCGAGTTCGAGACCCGATCTTTTCTTACTTGGCACGTACCTCTAAGAAACCAATTGCTCATGTGCGTATTGCAAACCGTGATCCGATAGTTTGGAAGCCACATAAAATAAGATCTTCATTGGTGTTTAAGTGATTGAACACATTCAATTTGAGGCGATTTTTTAATATTCCAATGACGATAGCATATCCATGCAGAGTAACGCAGCAATGCAGATTCTATTGAGCGTTGTTCTCAGAAATGGCTGTAAAAAAAAAAAAAAAAAAGTATTTGATTTATCAAACTTTCCCAGTTATTATTATACACATAAAATTCCTTAGAGATGCAGGCTCGTGGTAATATTCCACTTTTGGCTTAGGCTTTATTATTAGTAAAGATTATTTAGATACTAAGCACTAGATATTTTAGGATCAGTAATCAACTTTCCTGGAAGTTAGTTTTATTTTTTAATATCCCAAAAGCGTAAAAAAATTGTTGAGCTGAGTAGCTAATAAAAGTTGGAGACTTATGTGAATGCGTTCCTATCAAATAGTAACCTTCCGAGTAGAAATTGAAAGTGTGTGAAAACTGCCCCAAAGCTTGGCACCTGACTGGGCCTCCAGTGGGTTTGTAATACGCCGCTGACTTAGGCACAGCTTGGTCTGACTTGGCATGACTTTCGACCAGTTATCGTCGAATATACATATACAAATAGTATGCACACACGCGCGCTCAGGTATACATAAATATATGTACAAACTTGCATGCTAGTATACTATCGTTGCTTGTATGAAATAATACAATATCAGTACACACAAAAGTGGGCGATTACTGGGTGAAAGTCATGCAAAGTCAGGCCAAGCTGCGCCCAAGTCAGCGCCGTATTATAAACCTACCTGCAGCCAGGCTTGGTTGCTTGATTTGGACTATGAATTTAAGCTAAGCTGCCCACTTTCAATTTCTACTCGAGCTGCAACTGCATCTGCATGCTGAAGAACGTAAAGTAGAGGGCTATCAAGTTAAAAATCTCAGCTCAGAGGGCGTTATAAAAAAGAGCCTCTGGTTTGCAAGAAAAAGTATTTCTTCACACCCCTTTCAAACATGTTGCTGCATATACAGATTTACATTATGTCCTGAAATGCTCTAATCCCATTGTTGGAGGCTGTTCTCCCTCGCGCTCTCTCAGCTGAGCTTGCTAACTCGCTAGCCCCATAGCTTCTACGAACAAAATATATGCATCGTTTCTGCTACAAGGATTTAGTGACAATATTGTGTGGTGCTGATTTATTTTACAAGTATTTATCCGAATGTGTATACTGCGCTATGTATATTTTCATGTATGTTTGTAGCTAACACTTCAGGAGAGGGATCTTTGTCAGCTTTGAAACACATTAAAAATTATTAACGATCTTCGCAAGAAGATTGAAAGTTAAATTCATTAGCACTTTGATGTATCGAAGCAAAGATGACTGAAGGAATTGATTTTCCGTCACTAATTGATAACTATGCTAAAAAAATCCAGTGATTTATGTAGGTAAAAACCTTTTTTAAAGAGAACGTGTTGAAAAAACTCTTTAATTAATATTAGAACATTTTAAATTATAAAACATGTAAATACTGAGTCAAAAATTAAGCATTTTTCACTATTTTTATTTTACAACTTCCTGTTTTAATTGCTAGTTTTGCTTCTGCTCTGCATTTCTAATTATTTTTCCATGTACTATTAAATAATAAGCTAGTTTAATAATCCAGTACAAGTCTTTGCTCACCTATTATTTTTCAAACATTGAATATTATCATTTTCTGTGCTATAAAAATGTATTTTAATGGTATGCCCTTAAAAAAAATTGTTTTTTTTTGGACGGGTAAATTTGTATTAGATTTCCTCATATGCGTAAGTGTATGGGTTTGGGCTTGCGCACGCGAGCATTTAAGCTTGTGAAGACGTCAAATCTCCCCATCGGCAACTCGCGTTCTTTAAGCCACAATAGTGTCTTACCCCCTTACGGCCCAGAGTAAGATAATAGGTCCAAAATTTTATTTTGCACTTTCTTTATAAAAAATGGCACACACACCCGAGGATAAAGCATAGCAAGCACGATATGAAAAACTTACCAGAGAGCAGAATTCATTTGTCAAGACGATATTTTTGTGTTGTAGCACTGGGGAACCTGAAAATCTTCGTTGCAGATTGCTTCGATTTCTTACAGCCCCGATACTGACAAAAATCGTATATCCTTGTTTCCATTTTAGTCTCCAACAACAACACCTTTACTTAATTTGACGTTTTATATCGTTGCACTATTATTTCCGCTGTAACATCGGTATATCCAGATTAATTTTTTTTCTTTTTCTTTCAAGTTTTTACGCCGATTTTAAAAGCACTAAACGCAGAGGCCAACGTGCATCTGAAAAGAGGTGAATTACCTATGATGATTGCTTGTAGCTGAGGTATGACCAAACATGACTCACGTACATGCACGCTGGCCTATGATGACCGGAAACGAAAATGAAACGAAATACTTCTCAAATCAGAAAATAACTTTAAAGAACGAATTGATGCAAAAGTTAGCTGGGAACAGTTGTGCTGGTAGATAAGAATAATTTGGAATTAAAACAAGTAGACTAAGATAAAATTTATACATAGCTAATTTAAGTAATAAAACACGGCAAGGCCGAGTTCAAGAGACTTACAATAAGAAACAGTAATATGAGTAAAGGTGTTAACTACGGTAAATATAGCAGAGCAACATTATTAACTTTTCGTTAATTTTTGCAGATGCACGATTTTCCTAGCTACCCCTTTACACTATCGAATTTTTATACCATTCACAATAGCCTAGTTTTTGTAATACTGACAAATATTGCTACTCGTTTAATGTGTAAAGGAAAATGGGAAAGTCAAGCCAACAATAGCTCTTTCCCCCCTTCTTGACTGAGATATGTCGAGGGAGAGTCTACATGGCCATTCCAATTTAAGTAATGGAATTTTTAAATCCCCAGGGCACCATGAGCTGACGTCCTCCCCAACAAGTAGGCAAAGAGAAATGTACGAATTGATCATGCTACTATCATTTCGAAATACATTCGTAACTAACAATAATTTGAAACGACCGACAAGCTTAGTTTAGCTAACAATTAATGGGTCGCGACAAATACCTGATAACAGTTACTTTAGATACAAGTGTTGGAACCACAACCACCGCGGTTGTTAATGAATCTTTCACAATAATCAATTTGTTTGATTAATGGCTACGATCAACCTAGCAACTATTTTAGTTATTACTGACTAAAAATTACTACTACTTAACCTATTGGTAATACCACAACGCGCTAAAATATTATTTAATCAACACTTACACGAAATATTAAGCGATTTTCACCACTCTTGTTGCAACAAGCTTGATTGAATAATCGAACTGTGCTTGGCATTAGTAAAATTAAGTGATAGCTTATCTTAATGTTAATATTAAGTTACATGGAAAATCTGTTAAATTTAGATGTAAAAGAGAGAGGAAGGGCCCGAGTGAGTGAATCATCTTGCCCTCTCTTGACGCATGTAAGAGAGCAAAACAGATGTGGGAAGTGCCAATTTTTGAGTGACTAAACTAGAGCAGCTCTAGCCAATTAGAAAATTTGTTATTGTCTTTTCCTCCAAGATTTTCACCAGCAAGCTCTCCTGCGTCGTTTGTAAGCCAGCGCGTGGACGAGGTCCACTACTCCTTGTAAAAAGGGCCTTGAGGCCCAGAAATAGGCAGTTGATATTTACACTCGAACGGTTGACTGGGTAGTTAGAGTCCGTATCTGCTATCATACGGTCCTCCACGGGTGCGGTTTAAACTTCAGTATCGAATACCTCGCGATGGTTCTCCACGTGTACTATCCTAATACTTAAAATAAAAGTAAGTTATTTCCAAGTATTAAAATGGTTAACTTGGTCTTTTCTCCTTTTTTTGGGTAGTGGACGTAGTCTTAGAACCTGCGTAATCACCTATTACGGTATCGATAAGTTCTAAACCGTGAAAATAAATAATCGAGTGTTCTTGCGTAAAATCTAGGGCAATCATTTCTACTCGTGACGGTATTGGTGGCTCCTAAACCGGTCGTGAATTCAAACTACAGCTTACCCTTACTGCAACCTCTAGAGCCACTATCTTTACTCGTTACGGTACTGGTAACCTCTAGATGGCGAACGGGGCACCATTTGATACGTCGCTCTGAGTAACATTGATTACCCAAAAGCGCGTCGCGAACAAGGCTCCCAGATTTTTGTGAGTTCGCTGCATGTGCAGTGCGCAATTACTCTCTCTCCATAAAGCAAGCTGGAGCGGGAGAGCCCCCCTACCCAGACCTTTAACCTAAGCCCCGCCCACTTCTCACAAGTTAAATATGACATCTTGGATAGTACGAGTACGATCGACGATAGCTGCGTGGGCTAAGTCCTTTACTCCAGCCAAACATGCCAGCTTTCAAATCTCACTGATAATTTTTTTTCTCCCTCTGTACAATTTTTATAAGTTAGTTTTTTGTATTAAAAAAATGTTTTGTTGGTTTTTTGCCTTTTTTTACGTAAATTCTTGGTAGATGCGACGAGTCGTCCCTATGGATAATTTCACCAAAGCAAAATAANTATTTCTTATTTTTTTTTCTTTTTTTATTTTTTTTTTCAATGTATATTATACATAAAGTGTAATAACACGTTTATGTCATTATGTAATTTCATCTATAAAGTTTTAATACTAAGACATAATTTTTAAAAATACTCTGTACAAGACAGGGTAAGTAAAATTACAAAGCAAATTATTCGTCACTTATTAGGGAGGCCCAAACAGTTATTGAAGCGTGAGATATATTGAGAAATTACAGCATGAGCTTTTAATTCATATTTTTTGACGAGACGTATTTCTAAGAATTAATACTTGTAGCGAAGTAAGTTATTAATAATACACCAAACAAAAAAAAGTTTGTGCAATTCGAGACCGATTAATATATTAAACAGTGTTACTTACTGACCATAATAGTGTAATAGTGAATTTAATTAACAATGATCAAAACGTGTCATTTGGTAATTTTTAAATACTAAATAACACTTTAATTTTATCATTACTTGACGCTTAACTCACTTAATATTACTGTTGGAGTCTTCTTAATAAGTGACGAATAATTTGTTTTATAATTTTATTTACCTTGTGTTGTACAGAGTATTTTTAAAATTATGTCTTAGTATTAAAACGTTATACATGAGCTTACATAATTACATAAACGTGTCATTACACTTTATGTATAATATCAAGCATTTTTTTAATAAAAAAAAAAACCTTATTATTTTACTTTGTTGAAATTGTCTATTGTAACGACTCGTCGCATGTACCAAGTATATAAAAGGCCACAAACCAACAAAATATTTTTTTAATACAAAAAACTAACTTATAAAAATTGTACAGATGGAAAAAAAATTATCAGTGAGATTTTAAAGCTGGCATGTTTGGCTGGAGTAAAAGACTTAGCCCGCGCAGCTATCGTCGATCGTATTCGTACCAGAGAATATAGAATATACTCTTCTTGCATAGAAGGCCAGATCGGCCGTTTTCGCGTCCGCAGTATTTTCTCTTTATATTTTAGTTATGCCCCCCATAAGGCAGGCGGCGTTAGTGTCGAGGGGCAACCGGGTAACTTACCCATAGATGCCGATAACTATTACCTTCCGAGTAGCACGATAGAATGTCTATTTATCAGTATCATATATATTACTGATTTTCGATGCGAAACTACTGGAAACACGTTTAACCTTCAATAAATTAATAAAATATCGATAATACAACCATAAAAAAAAGTTATACATTCAATTTTTTCAACATGCATGTCAAAAGCTTATGCAGGGGCCCTTAAGTAAATTTCACAATATCTCCTAGCTAATCCGTATAGTCGATGGCTCTGCGGTAAAACTTTTTCATTCGAATCTCAAGTTCTTGGGTTCAATGCACTTCTTTCAGCTTTTTTTTTTATTAACTACTTTATTTTTTATTGAAGCGTAAAAAAATTTTCTGCTCTCCGTTGATGTCAATATAAGTCTGGAGATGATACATCAGTACAACCATTAAGAATATGAGACAAAACTGTTAAATACATTATTTTTCCTTCGTATTGACATTATTCGATGGAAACCAACGAGAAGGTGGCAATTTCTTCTATTGGGATGAGATGAAAGAAGGTACAGTGTTAATGGAAAGACAGTTAGTTGTCTATTATTACATTTTAACAAAATTCCATGCAAAATGCAAATAACTTAAGTAAAGAAAGTAAAAAATGCGTATATTAAATAAATGAAAAACGATATTTTAAGATTACAAAATTCAAACAAAAGACACTACATACATAGAAAAATACAAGGAAGCTTATACATTTATCACAAAATTCTAATCATATGTAAGTTAAAAGCAACAGAATTTATACAGTACAACCAAAAAAAGTTTAACAAGTCATGCATAGAACGTTTTTACATATATACATTAAATATTTACATATATACACAAAATATTTCCACGGTTGCAAGTCCATAAGGAGAATTTGAAGTTAATTATGTATTTGAGCAAATAAGAATTATTAAAACCAACTTCGATGACTGCATTATTTTTCATAAAAATTGTACCAAATAAAATAATACAACACTCGAAAGCTTTATTTAGAAATAACCGTTCGATAAATGAAATCTACATAAACATTCTACTATGTAATACATTACAGATTGTTTTATTAAACAATCTGTAACATAAAGTGGGCTTAAAATTTTTTGTACAGATGTATGTTTATTATATAAACGTAATATAGCTCAGTAATTATGGAAATTTTAAGAAATGCAGTAATAACTATTCTAAAGTTTTTCAACAAAAACTAGAAAAAGATTATTTAAGAAATATTAGACACAAAAATAATAAATTTTTTTACGCTTCAATAAAAAATAAAGTAGTTAATAAAAAAAAAAGCTGAAAGAAGTGCATTGAACCCAAGAACTTGAGATTCGAATGAAAAAGTTTTACCGCAGAGCCATCGACTATACGGATTAGCTAGGAGATATTGTGAAATTTACTTAGGGGCCCCTGCATAAGCTTTTGACATGCATGTTGAGAAAATTGAATGTATAACTTTTTTTTATGGTTTTATTATCGATATTTTATTAATTTATTGAAGGTTAAACGTGTTTCCAGTAGTTTCGCATCGAAAATCAGTAATATATATGATACTGATAAATAGGCGAACATGTGGCGAACTGCTGAAAATCTGGGAGCCTTAGTCACGAACGAGTTCATTGTGATACTGCACAATAACCGATTCGATTCAATACAACTTGATTTCTCCAAACAGTCGAACTTTCGTTGCAAATACCCCATATCGTTTACATTAACTATCTTCTAGCCCCACGTCCCACCTACACGCCCAGTGTGAGTCCCGAGTTATTAAGCGCAAGCTTCGACTCGAATATATCGTCACACCAACGTAACACCACCAACAAATATATATAT